>PVKN010039246.1:0-10916 GCA_004027915.1 Capromys pilorides | reverse complement strand
GGCAAATCCCCTCAGCCACATGCTACCACCAGAGGGCGCCTTGTCTGAATTCCCACTGGTACCTGAGCTAGCGCCTCAGCTAGGCTGGTGGCCTCTGCTGATACCAAGGCCAGGTCTGGAGTTTGCATTTGGGGGTCAGAGCCAGAGGCTGAGGATGAGAATCCAGTCCGCGGGACTCAAGGGTTCTGCCTTCATGACCTAGTAGGCCTTCAACCTAGCTTTTCTTTCCTTTTAGAGTTTAGCAGCAGGTTCCAGGTTAAGAGTTTGAATATCAAATGCAGCAGGATGGGGTGGGAGGATGGGCCACACAGCTGGCCAGGCTCAAGGTCAGGAAATATGCATGAGCCCAGGGATCTTGCTCCCTCGGTCTGCCCAGCGGTGCGCATCATCCAGGGGACAGAGCTGTGGCGGAGGTGAAAGGGAGCCGCCCTTGTCCGCCCCTCCACCCACTCTTGTTCTCACCATCGGTGCTCACCACAGCCTTGATCAGGGACAGGGTGGCCACGCAGGTGGCCTCCCTGCCGGTCTCAATCTGGCCCAGGAAGAACTTCATCAGTTCCTTGGGATAGGAGCGAGCTACAGGGGAAGGAGTGCTGTGGTTAGCCTAGTGCTCAGGAGCTCCTGGTGGAGCTGGAGGCAGGCAGGGCTCACCCCACTGACCCTCAGATCCTCACCCAGGGCCACAAAACACCGCACGGTCTCTACCAAGTTCTGGTTGTTGTACTGGTACAGAGCTGGGCCTTTGTTACACACCTGTGCAGGGAGAGCTGAGGAGGCAGGGGAAGGCCACGAGGGGGCCAAGGCACAGGGACAGCCCAGCCCAGCCATCTCTGCATCCCAGAGGGGGCAGGAGGCACACCGGGGAGCTCGAGACCAGGTCCCCTCCTGCAGCCCACCTTGCTACTGCCCTCCACAGCCGAGCTCCCTGGCCCCACCTGGGAGTGCAGTTCCATGAAAATGGGATGGAGCTGCATTGGGGGGACAGGGGTGTTGGTGGTGACCGATGCTTCCAGAATCTGTCTCAAGACCTGCAAGGGATGCACTCCTGGTTGCAAGTGACCTCCAAGCAGCTCAGGGTCAGGCACCAGGGCTTTGAAACCTCAGGGTGCCTACAGCCCTTGCCCTTCCCAGACCTGCTGACCTGACCCTGAATCCCACCAGGCTCCAGTGAACACCATGCTCCATGACTCTCAGAGGGGCTGTGCTGGGTCGCTGAGCACAACATTCAGGGCCTGTCCCACCCCTCTCTGCTGGGATGTACTTGGACATGAATTCTACTTTTCAACCAGAAGCTACAGGCAGTTCCCTCAGGCTGTTCCATCTGCCCCTTGCTTTTATGCCCTTGCTTGAGGGGGAGAGCGACCCCTTTAAAGTGTACAACAGGCCAAACATCCCGTTGGAACTGCACACTGCCTGAGGTGCTTGTGCCCTCCTGGTCCACATCGACCTGAATTCAGAATGTGGCCTCACTTAGAACTAGGGTCTACGTAGATGAAACTAGTCAAGGACTTTGACGCCCTGTGGTCTTAGTTACAGCAGCCATAGATTTTATCCAAAGACCCCTTTTCCAGGCATAATAGTGTTCTCCCATAAACCCTGTGAGTTCCAAACATAGGGGTGGATATTGGGTTGCTGCATCTCTCACTTCCCCTATTAGCAGACACCCCAGATCTCCAGAGCCTCCTACCAGGGTGTGGCAGCCACACTCACCTGGGTGATGAAGAGCGGCTCCAGGCTGTCCTGGTACTGGGCCAGCAGCAGGGGCACGTAGTCGTACACCTGCTCCCGCAGGTCATCGTTGGGCAGCAGGAGGCTCAGCATGGGCTTCAGGGCCTTGGTGACCCCCACCTTCACCTGACACAGGAAATGGGGCCACAGCAACCCAAGCTGCGTCAGTGACCTTAGCTACATGCACAGAACCCAAGGACAGGTTACAGGCGGAGCTGTGAGGTGGAGTCAGGACCTTCTCCCGGGGTCTGGAGACGGCATGACAGGTTGGGTCCCACCGCCAAGCCAGGTGCTTCCTTATGCCTCTGTTTTCTCTTTTGTAAACTAGTCCTACATTGAGAGTTGGTGTTGGATGGGCCCCAGATGCAAGCTGCCCCGAGCTCACCTGCCCATCCCAACAAAGTCAAGAGCGGGGCAATCTGTACCTCGGATCCCTGGCTGTATCAGACTGGCTCACAAGGCAAGTCCTGTGGGTCCCAGGTGCCACCCTCTGGCCTGTGCTCTCAGGTCCCAGAGAATCTCCAGCACCCCAGGCATTCCTCAGAGGGTGTGTCTCACCTCGGTGCTGGGGTGTTTCAGCCACACAGTCACAAAGTAGCGGTACATGGGGAACAGCTTCACAGCAAACTGCTCCTCGGTCATCACGGGGTACGTGCTGTCCTCCAGGTGCCTCAGGTAAAACTGCACAGCCTCACAGAAGGTCTCTATGGCTATGGGGCAGGGGAGGCAGATGGGGTCGGGAGCCAGCAGAAGAACAGAACATTGTACACTCTCTGCTCTCACCCACGTGGCCCTGGTGCACCTGTCTGGGGGTGAAAGGGGAGCTCACAGGTGTGTCCTGGAGGACAGAGGGTCAAAGGCAGGGCCTACACCCAGGGGACTCCAGCATACAAGGCAACAAACACGCTTGACCCACTTTCCTGGGCACCAGGATTTCTCAGCCCACGAAAATGTTAAGTCATGCAGGGTATGGGGGCAACACCTGCCTGCACCTCAGCACTCGGAAAGCCCAGCACGGGCAACTTAGCAACTCGGTCAGATCCCATCTCAAAATAAAAATAAAAAAACAAATAAAAAACAGAAAAGGACTGGGGATACGTGCTGTTCAGTGCAAAGGTTCTGAGTTCAAGCCACAGGATTGAAAAGAAAAACTTGAAGCCATTAATTCTTGGGGTGAGTTCATCAGACTTAGTTTCCAAGACTCGGTCAGGGCAAAGGGAGACGTCTGTCCTCATCTTCCTCTCTGATAAATGTCCACCCCCTTCTCTGGTCTCCCGAAATGCTTGGCCACAGAGGAAGCCACGTGGACTTGCAGTGCTCTCTCCACCCCAGCCATAATCTTGTATGAGTCGCCCACATAACCCAGCCACAGCCCCCAAGAGAGCCGGTCAGAGGCCAAGCAAAGCAGGAATTTGAGCTAACATTCATGAACAAAGATACAATGAATATCAGACCTCTGCTGCCTCCCCTCCTCCAGCACGGTGCCCCCCACCCCACCTCCCCCCCACCCCACTCCCCACCTCCTCCTCCAGCACCCTAATCAGGCCAGACCTTCAGCCCCAGGGGGTCACACACCACCACAGATGACCTGGCGCATCTTGGCTTCCTCAGCAAGTCTCAGCATGGTGAAGATTGTGGCCAGGGTGATGCCCATGTACGGCATGAATTCAAACACTGTGGGGTGGGGAAGAAGTCACAGGACATCTTCAGGGCCGAGGCAGGTGACCAGGAGAGCCAGAGAGGACAGGCCCTCTACTTACCACCCCCAGACTTCTGATGGCCCAGAGCTGGGAGTGCTATCCCTGGCTAGGGTCACAGGAAGCCACACAGGAGTCGGGCATGGCTGAGAGGCATAGGCTGGAAGTGGGTCAAGGGGAAAGGATGGGGAGGGAAGAGGAAGGACAGAGGGGCCTGCAGAGGGAGGGTGGGGAGAGGGAGACATGGCCCTAGCAAGGGGCTGGCAGGAAGTGAAAAGAGAGAAGGCCTTTGACCAGCAGTGGACAAGTGCTGGCCAGCTGTGAGCAGGCGAAGTGGAGATGCAGGGAAGAGAGGTGGGGAAAGACTGCCGCCACCAGGGGCCACCCGCCTCCAAGCCAGGCACACGGTTTCCGCTGACAGGTGACCCCCTCTTCTTTAGACCTCACTACCATGAAACAACACAGATTTGAATCATATAATAAACTCTCTCCACCTGCCTGGCTGGGTCCCTCTCTCCAGGCACCTCAGGTCTGGGTTCCCCTAGCTGCACCCCTTTTTCTCTTTCTATTCCAGCCAAGCCTGTACTCCGGCATGCAGAGAGATTCATCTATGGTCCCCCTTCTCCAGCATCACTTTGCTGGAGCCCTCAGCAGAACAGCACACAGTGGACACCCTGCCCTGCCTCAGTGGCAGGGGACCCTGGTTTATGACATCTGACTATGCGGCCATTAGAACGGAGTCATCGGAGAACATGTCTCCAATTTGGAGTCTGTAGTCTCCTCCTGGGCCAGTGATATGTGTAAGACACTGGCGGTGCAGGACAGCACCACGGCTCCCTGGACCCTGGCCACGGCCGAGGGCAGCGGCCAGGGCCCTGCAGTACCCTGCAATGGAAGGCGCAAGGGATTCAATGTATTTTAAACACGATGCTCCCAGCCCTTGAGGACTCTCACACCACAGCCCCCACCCAAGTGAAGCGCACCTGTCCTCCCTCTCTGGCCTCAGAACACCCTCCTGCCCCTGCTCCCTCCTCCTCCTCCAACTAGGCTGTGGGCCCCCAGGCCATCTCCTCCACTTCCCTCCCCAGGTGTCAGTGGCCTGCAACACCAGTGCCATCTGGGATTGCCCAGTGAGGGCCGCATCCTCTGAGACTGCTTCCAGGGAGAATCACTGTCCCCCTCCCCCAACATCACACCTAACCAGATTGTATATTACAGCCCCCTGGCTCTCTCCCAGCATTCCCTGCTTCAGGAAGGTGCCCACCGCCCCAGCCTCTTGCTTCCTCTGTGCCTTTCTCCCCACAGTTTACCAACCGGGCCCGCTTCCCAGCTGCTCGCTGCGCCTCAGTGCCCCTGACACAGCCCAGGCATCAGTCATCACAGCTCCACTGTGGTGCCATGCTCTCACTGGCACCCTGCAGACCCGACGGTCTCCCCGCTACTCTCTCAGGGCCCCTTTTGAGGACAGGGACCATATTGTGAGCCAATGTCTATCACAAGGTCCATATTGGGGAATTAAAAGAGAACTGGAGGTAGGGAGGCAGAAGACACGCAGGCAGAGAGGGGTAAGGGGAGGGCAGAAGAGGGGCAGGAGGGCGCAGGAGAAAACTAAGGAGACAAAGTGAGCGGCAGAGACGGAAGCGGAGCGGTGGAGACAGGCAGAGCCACAAGGAGATGAAAAGAAAGAAAAGGCAGAAATGAAAAGGGAGGGTGGAGGCTGAGGCAGAAACAGAAGGAGACGGAGCACAGGAGAGCCCAGGGTGATCTCAGTGGTGGAAGCTGGGGTGGGGTCTCAGGGCCCTACCATTGCCATTGGCCAGCTTGGCCAAGGTGACAATGACAAATTCATCAGAGAGGTTGAGGGGCTTGAGGTGGTGCTGCAGCTCATACATGACCAAGTTGAAGTGGTTTCGGGACAGGGCCACCAGGGTGTCACTGGCTATCTCTGCCTTCACGTAGCCCTCCATCTGCAGAGGACGCGAGGGGCACCACCATCAGCTTGGCCTTCATAACCTCCCCTAAGGCCATGCTGGCTCCATCCTTGACTCCCTTGGGCTCCACCTGCCCAGGCCCACCAACAGCCCAACTCTAGGATGGGCAGAGGGAGGGCCGGATGCAGCTGGGCCCCACTACCTCTGAGAGCTCCCTCATCTCCTTGGAGGCGACCGTGACCAGCCTCTGCACACACTGCTCCTCCAGCTCCCCGTGCTGCTGGATGATCTCCTGGAGAATGCTGTAAATGTTGACCTTGCGCTGGGTGGAAATCTGGGCAACAAAAATGGTGGGGGAGAAGACTGTGGGCTGAGCCAGGGGACCTGAGGTAGACGGTGCCCTGCCCAGCACTGTGCGTCCACTTCCCAGCCCTCCCTTCCGGCCTAGCAAGGCAGTCTCCACTCTCTGCCCACCAAATCTCAGGTGCAGACTTCTCTCCACTTTCGTTTTCTCCTGCCTTCCCCCCATTCCTCCTACTGGCCCCATTGGTGTGACTTGCAAACCGATCCTCTCCTGTCTCAGTTGATGTGGAGCAAGGCAGGGGTCAAATAGATCACATGGCAAGGCCCTTGGCACCACCAATCTTGGGAGCCCAAGGATGCAGACTTTGCCCTGGCAAGGGAGTGTTTCAGACCAGGATGGCTTTAATCTGCTGAGCTCTCTGGCCGGCCCTGAGGCATGCTAATTGTTAGACATGTGCCTGCTTGTCTACTGTTCATTGCCACTCGTCTCTGCTTGAGGCCCAGTATTAATCATCTATTACTTTCCATATTTTTGTGCCCTTATATTTGGGAACTACTGATCCTGGAGAGACTCCTTCCCAGTCAGCCAGCTCCTTGGGAGACTACAGAAGTTGCCCTTGTGCACACTTTTCCAATACAAAAGCCAAAAGCCCAAACAGGACTGAAATGCATTCTCTTAAAGCTGCGATGTTGCAGACCACGCCCTAGCTGCGCGCACTTGGAGCTAAACCTTTGGGAGACAACGGGCATTCAGTGAGGTCATAAGAGTGTGACCTTCATCCACCAGGCTTGATCAAGGAGGTGGAGGCAGAAGGGAGCTGTCTGGCTCTGCACCTGCACACAGGAAGAACCATTAAGGACGGTGACAGGGCAGCTGCCAGTAAGCTAAGGAATGCTCTGCAAAATCTGAATCTCGGGCACCTTGACCGTGCGCTTCTGGCTCCAGCAATGTGAGAAAACACGTTTCTGCTATTTAGCCACACAGCCTGTGGCACTGTTAGAGCAACCTGTGAAGACCAAGACAACAACCGTCCGGAGCCCACGGTCCAGCCAAGTGACTCCCAGGCCCACTGGGTCACAAGACAAGGAGTTGTCAGTGCAAATGCCCAAGGCCCCTGGGAAGCACCTCCCGGGTTTCCCCCTCTGCAACCCACCGTCTGCACGGGTCTATCACGGCTGTGTGCGCTGTGCAGTGGGTGGACATAGAAGCAGCCAAAGCTGCTGAGCTGCTAGGAGGGCGCTGCCCAGGGTGAGGTGGCCCTACCTCCGGCACCCGTAGGGAGTGAATGAGGGCGTTCATCACCACGGAAGGCTCGGAGGTGGCCTTATCCGTGATTATCACTGAGGCCAGGGTCTTACGCAGGTCTAGACCGGCCCCGTCCGTGTCCGACTTTGCTGACTCACTGTCCATGATGTTCAGGAGGTTGCTCACTTGCTGGAAGGTAGCTGGAACAAAGACGATGCAGGGTACACCCTCAAGAGGGGCTCCCTGGCCTGGCCTACAGCTGCATGGCCCCAGCGTTCCTTGTGCAGATAGGGAAACTGAGGCCTGGACTGGAACCAGTTGCCTCTGAGGAGGGAGTGGCGAAGAGGGCAGGGAGGCAGGCGTGCGGCCGCTTCCTTACCATCGGATTCGGGAGGTCGCAGCTCCTCTGTCTCCTCCAGCCCCTCTTCACTCAAGTCTGTTGCTGCTCCTGCCATCTTCTCTTCAAGCTCTTCTGAGGTACGTGAGGTTTGCAAAATACTCGCTGCGGCCATGCGCCACAAGGTGACAGCACCCCACCCCGGGATTCACATTCTTGTTTAAACCCTTGGCCTCAAGTATGGGCAGCACCCCTGACTTGATGCTAACCAGCAGAATAGGGCAAAGGTGACAAAGTGTCCCATCTTGACTGGATGAGATTATATGGCAACATCCGTGGGAAGTCCCTCCCTTGAGCAGGTGACACCGTATGACAACACGATGAGGAGTCCCTCTCATGATTACATTATTGGCGTAAGACTCTATCTTGGCAGAGTGGGAACAGATACTCTGCCAGCCTTAAAAACAACCAGGATGGAAATGTCCATGGAGGGGCCACGGGGTGAGGAGCTCGGAATCTCTGACATAAAACCCTAAAATCCTGAATTCTGCCAACAACCACATGTGCTTGGAAGAGGACCCTAAGCTCCAGAGAGGAATGTGGCCCAGCTGAGACCAGGACGTCACCCTCTAGAACTCAGAGCAAAGGACTCAGCTGAGCCATGTCCAGACTGCTGGCCCCCAGAAGCCGAGATACTGGCTGGGAGCCCTTGGAAGCCCCCAGGCTAGCGACAGTGTGTTACATGGTGATGGAAGGCGAATACAAGAGCCCAGCTCTGTGAGACACTCAAAGAGCATGAGCAATGGACTCAGCCACTCTCTCAGTCCTCATGAGGGCTCTCTCGACATCTGTGCCATCCCAAAGGGTGACAGACACCAGCACAGGCATCCAGATGAAAGATCGGCAGCTCTAGCGCCCCTGCTCTTCCTGCCCCAAGTTCCTCTGTCCACAGGGTTCTGGGTCTTTCACCATGCTGTGCGTTTACCCTCATGGGAGTTGTTAAAGACCTGCTTGGCATGGAAATGCTGACCTTTGCTCAGAGGCCTCTTCTCGACACCAGAAGGATACACCACAAGATAAAGCTCTGCCCTTTGCCTAAATCACGTGGGAGGAGATCTGAGCAGCAGCAGGGCCAGGTGTCGGAGCGAGACAGTTGGCCTCCGCTGCTGTTGTCCTTATGAGGAGCCGATCTTCTGGCAGGGTGGGTGCGTTTAATTAGAACCAGCACCGTTGGATCCAGACCCTTAGAACTCTGAGGTCCAACTGCCTCCCTGAGTCTCCAGCAGCCCAGGGCTTCAAGGAGTACACAGGCCATAGGACGAAACTCCACATCACGTTGTCATTAAGCAGGTTACCATGTGTCATAGGTGTGCTACATGGTGGCCTGTCTGCGAAAGGGAAATGGTGGTGGGGAGTGGTTGATTCCAACCCAAGTCGCAGGGGGATGGAGCCCAAGATGGGTAGGGGAGGTTAGGGCAGTGAGGAAAGGAAACGGCAGAGAGGCAGGAGGGAAGGAACTCTCCTTGCCAAAGGTTGGATGTGTGTGGCTTGGGGAACACTTGGAAGATAAGGAAGCTCAGAGAGAGGCAGGAAAGCGGTTGTGTTGCCTCCCTGAACTGACAGTTTTTCCCTATCCCTTGCAAGTAAGACAGACAGTCTGGATGAATAATTTGAAGAATCAAATGTCACTGTTTCGGGAACCTTCATGAGCATTACAGGTCAATAAAATGAGACTCAGAGCCATGGTGGGCCAAGGCTCCTTCGGTAGAACTGCCACGTCAAATTTTCCCATTCTGTGCTTTGGCAGTTCTTCATCCTCTGGTTGGTCACCTCTAGCACCAGAGAGCTCATTCCTCTCAGTAGCAGCCTATTCGAGGAATTTGGATAGTTAGAAAGTAAGCTTAGCGTCTATGATACCAAACAAAATCTTTCCCACTAGTATCCAGTGTCGCTTCTAGTTTTGCCCCTTGTAGAGCCCACTGGTCAATACAGAGTAGACACAGGAAAACAGTTATCATGTGCGTCTTCTTAACAGCTGTTCTTAGAGGTCACCTCCCACTGCTCACTGGCCCGTCTTATCTCTTTCAGGAATTGCTCAAGTTCCATGGTTGTAATTCAGAAGAATTCCACATATGCTCACTGCATGCCTACTCTGTACAGCTGGTTATGGCTCTTCACGTCTGTGGGATGTACAGTGTGGCCCAGGTACAACTGCATCCTCAAACAGATGACTTTCTTGGGTAAGAAACATAATAGAAAGGGCCAATACCCTTTTTGTATTATTTGACAAACAACAAGGGTAACACAGACTTGAGTTTGAATCCCAATTTAAATCCCTTTGCTCATGGGGTGCAGTGATTACATCACTTTCATTTTTACAAAATGTCTATGAAAAAATTTCTTTAATGAGAATGAAAGAGATTTAACACTGACTCTATTTTCAAGCAAGCATCTGATTAGAAAATTTAACAAAATGTGTCCTTTTTTCCCACCCAACTTCTCAGTGTGTCTTAGATTTGTGGGTTTTATTCCCTCGCCCTTTTTTCCCAAAGCATTTCCGGAAGCCATAGGCACAGCATTTAAAAGTGATGAAGGTCACCACCAGCACAATGGCCAGGAGGAAGCCAATCACATCCAGAGAGTGGTACTGGTACCAGGTGAGGTCATGGGCTGCAGGGCGCAGGTGCGGCGCCCCCTTGTGCCTCATCACGAACTCCACCCAGAACACTGCCAGGTCCAGAGGCTCAATGGGGCGGTCTTTGTGCAGGCTGGAGAGGCGCAGGATGTTCTCCTTGTAGCTGGGCATGAAGACAGTCACGTTAATGCCTGGCACATGCGGAGCAATGAGCAGCCCTCCCCTCTGCCTGCTCCTAGCCCGGCAGGCCAGCCGAGTCTCTAAACTTGGTAGGGAAATCCGTCTCTGCAATACTCAGCAAGAAGTGTTCTTTAGGAGAGAGGAGAAGACAGAGGGGAAGGGAAGGGCAAAATGCAGGTGGTGGCCTTCTCTGGCTTTTCTCTTACCTTTTGTCATAGATGACTTTCTTAAGAGCACCTTCTAAGTCATCAGCAGTCATCTCTAGGACGTTCAGGGTCACACCAGCCCCTCGGGTCTCCATACGTTTTGCGTTGTCCATCTGATCGCCGAACAAGGGCATCATGACCATGGGGACGCCATTGCATATCCCTTCATAAACGCCATGGGAGCCAGCATGTGTGATGAATGCCCGGGTCTTCGGGTGACCTGAGAAGCAAAACAGGGAGGGATGCGGGCGGTCAAGTGGCTGAGTCTGCCAGCCAGACTCGGTGTTCTCTCCACAAGGTCCTCTCGCACGAGTGTACAGAGGACACCAGACCTCACACATGAAAAGCCAGGTGAGCCTCGCCGACCGTGGCGTTGCTAAGCTAGATGACCCTTTCGATTAGCTATGCCTAAGGCATCTCGCCTTTACCCTGCTTTGTTCTATCCATCAAATTCTCCCAACATACCAAGCAGATCATTCTGAGGTAACCACTTGAAAAGTTTTGTATTCTTCGCAAGATTTGCTGGTGGAGTTCCAGTGTAGCGCCACAGGACCTTGTGGGGACAAAAGGTGCACAGTGTGACACAAGAATGAGACACTTTTGAAATCTATAGCAGCTGGAGTGATGAGTTCTCTGAATCAACACAAAGAACC
>PVKN010039245.1:0-10925 GCA_004027915.1 Capromys pilorides | reverse complement strand
CGAGATGGTTCAGTGGTCTAAAGCGCCTGCTTAGGAGGGCTCAGGCAACTGCGGGGACTGCAGTTCGATCCCCGGCACCACATGCTGCGCCAGCGCCACCACCAGGGCAGGCTGAGCCAGCCACAAAATTAATAAATAAAGAAACAAACAAACACAACAAGCAAACAAATAAATAAATAAATAAAATTAAAAAAAAAAACAAACAGCTCAGGTTAGTCTTGAACCCATGGTGACTCTCCTGCTGCAGCATGTGCCACCATGCCTGGCTATTTTTTCCCGAGACAGGGTCTCAGTTGGGTATGGCAGCACGGGCTTGCCATCACAGGAATCAGGAGGCTGAGGCAGGAATACTCAACTTGAGGCTGGCCCAGATCACTTACCAAAGAAAGCCAAGTGGGAGCTGCCCAGCCTGTCTCTAACTCACAACCTCCTGTACCAGCCTCCTGAATAGCGAATTATTGGCACACACCACTGTAGCCCACATCCAAAGTCCTTGTTTTTTTTTTTTTAGTTTTTTGATACAAGGTCTCATTATATAACCTAGCTGGGCTTCCACTTACTACGCCCTGCCTCAGCCTGCAGGCTGCTGGGACTACAAGCAGGCGCCAACACACCTGGGCTTCCCAGAACTCTTCCAACACTCGATTTGCTCCTTTGAAGGCGGCAAAGCCTATAAGACTGCGATCCCCAACTGGGCCTTCCCAGGCTCAGTCCCTGGATGTCTTCTCGGCCTGTGGTAGGATCAGAGACTGGAGAGGACAAGCATGCAGCGAGGCCACCCTGAGGTATGTGGCTTCCTGTCCCCAGCACAGAAGGCAGGCAGGCAGGCAGGCAGGCAGCAAGATGTGGGCGTACCTCACGGCTCAGGCTTGTGCAGGGCCCAGGGTGGAGCCTGGCCAGTGGCTGCGGACCCTCACCTATGTGGCAGGATGAGAAGCAGCTCCTGCAAGGGAGGCTACAGAGATCAAGCAAGGGACTGAGAGTGAGGCCTGCACTGCAGGTCCTGCAGCTGTGGACAGGCAGGTGTTGGAAAAAAAGGACTGGGAAGACACAGGGTACAGGGCGAGCGTTGTGGGAAGCTATCTGGGGCATGGGCTTCAGGATGGCACAGGGCAGAGGGTGAGAGTTCCAGGAAGCCATGTGGACTGCAGACTCCCAACTTTTAAACTGGACATGGTGGTGCACACTATAATTACAAAACACTGCTCCAAGGCTGAGGCAGTAGGACTGCTTGCTGCAAGTTGGAGGCCAGCCAAGGCTCCGTAGTGAGTTCAAGGCCAGCCTGAGCTACACAGTGAGATCCTGTCTTCAGAAAAGCCAAAACGAACAAATAAAAGAAAAAAAAAAAATGTTTAAACCACACCTGTAAGCCCAGGTTGAGAGAGAAGGGCTACACGTTCAAGCCCAGCCTGGGCAACCTCATGACTTGGCAAGACTTTCAAAATAAAAAAGGGCCAGGATGTAGCTCAATGCTGAGGCCCTGGGCTTAATTTCAGTAAAAGGTGGGTGAGGTGGGTGGGGATTAAAAGGGTATTACAGAAAACCCATGAAAACAATACTAAAACTTTTTCTAGAACCTCCTTACAAGAAAGATGGGAAAATACAAAAGAGCAGAATCAGTAGACCTTTGTAGCCACTCTTGAAATAATACATGCAAGATCTAGGCTCCAAGACATAGTAAACGACAAATAAAAGTTAAATAGTATCTTCGCTATGCCACTGCATCTGTTACTAGATTTTCTATTCCTCTTACAATCACAGCAGGGGTTCAACTACAGAAACATCTGGAGATAATAGCTTGGCTGAACTAAGCCTGCAGGCTCCAGCCCGAGGACCCCTCCCTCCCTGGCCCATACAATATGAGGAAGTCCCCTCCATCTTCTCAGGTTAGCACTGTGCTTCTGGGAGGACTGAAATGGATCAGTGTCTCCCCACCCTCACTCCACTGCCCCCAAAATGCCATTTATTTTTTAGTAAGATAGGCAGGAGTCCAGCTGCATTTAATACACACCTTATGCTCACACGTGCACGCAACGGTCTCAGTTTACTGCACCACCTTGAGCGAGTTAATTTCTGTCTTGGGTTCGTCACATAAAACACGGCAAAATCATACAAGTGACACCCCATGTAGGCATGATGGGAGAAGCACAACCTTAAAACAGCTGCAGTTGATTTAATTGTGTGCACTATGAAGAGCCTGTCTCCAAAGCAGTGCTCGGGAGCTGTCATTCCTGAGACCTTCCCTGTCTCAAAATAAAACATTTAAAAAGGACTAGGGATGCAGCTCAATGCAAAGGTCCTGGATTCATAGGTTCAATGCCCGGTGCTACAAATAAGCAAATAAATGAGAGACAGAGAGACAGACAGACAGAAACAGAGACAGAGAAAGACAGAGACAGAGAGAGACAGAAGGAGAGGGAGAGAGAGAACACAAAATAGTTCCTTGCCCTTGGGCACACACCTGCTGGGCAGCATCACCACTTACGCTCTCCTCATGCCCTGTGACTGGGCCAGGGCAGCAGTGACCTAACTGTAACGTGTGGAGACCATTTGCAATACCAAGCACCTGAAATACACACGGGATCTGTGCCGTGCTCACGCACTGAGTCAGCTGAGTGCACAGGAAGTCACTCTCGAGGTGCCCCTCTCCAGTTCTGATGCCCCTAGAGGCTTTGAAGAGCTGGCGGGAACACACTGGTCCTGATAAACCAGTTCCTGCCACTTACTGGGCACTTTCTGTGTGCTCGAGTTAGGCGAGACACCTTCGCACAACTTTTATGCCTTACCAATCACTCAAGAGGGGAACTACTGCTAGCCCCACGTGCAAGAAGCAACTGAGGGTGAGGAGCCCAGGTGACTCAACTGTGTCACAGCAGAGCCCACCGCCCTGCTGCTGCATGACCTGTCAGGGCACCAAGGCCCTTCCCCCAGCGTGCCCTCACCTATTGAACTCGGGGAGCTTCTGCAGGTCCAGCAGGGCTGAGTGGCAGGTGATCCGGGTCAGGTCGAACTGTGTGATCAGCTCCGGCAGGGTCCTGCCCATCTGGTTCTCTGCAAGGGAGGACGCCCAGCCCTTCAGCTCCTTCCCTCCCTCCCTCTTCACTTTCTTTTGCTTCTCTGAAATGGGCACAGGGTTTAGCTATGATGCCCGAGCTGTCTCGAGTTCCTGGACTCAGGATCCGCCCACGGCAGCCTCCTAACTGCTGGGACGAAGGCAGGCAGAATCATGTGCTCCCCTCCCCATGTAGTCCTGGGGAGTGAACCTGCCACTGTGCCACATTCCCCCCCCCACCCCCCCTCTCTTTTTTTTTAATTTTAGGACCACCCTGCCAGGTTACCAGGCTGACCAGCTTAGGACCCTCCTGCCTCAGTCTCCCAAGAAGCTTGGGTTACAAATGTGTGCCACTATACCTTGCCCTGCCCACTTCTGTCTTTCCTAAGATGAGATCTTGCCATGTAGTTAAAGTTGTTCTAGCCCAGGCTGTCCTCTAACTCCTGAGTGCCCTGCCTCAGCGTCAAGCGCTAGGATTACAGGTGTGGCCATCGTGCCCAGCTCTTCTGCCCACCTGCACACACAGGGAAGCCGAGAGAATGAGCAAGCTCTGGACTCCCATTCTGCTATGACCCAAAGGCTCTGACTTGCAGCTACTTATCGCTAAGGGCCCAGATGAGCCCTCATCTCCAGAAAGGACTGCCTTGTCACCACGGGAAAGTCTAAAAACACTCGGTGACATCAATCCTCATTATCCTAAGTACTCAAGCTACAAGGAGAGCGCACCTATCGCCTGGTTACGCCTCAGACATGCCGATCCGATTAGCTCCGAGTAGGGTCTGGACAGCTGTGCTTTACAAGCTGCCTCCAGGGTGTCACCACAGCCGGGAACCGCAGGGCTGCAGGCAGGCAGCTTGGGTCCAGGCAAAGGGCTGCAGTTCTACACACCCGCCATGTGGTGCTGCAGGTTCCTCAGCCTCATGCTGCCTTACAAACACTTGGGATGACAAATATGTTTCCCTCAAGGACATTTCAAGGTTAATGAGATGAGAACAGATTACACTGCCTCACTTTCAGAAATTCCTGCCACCAACAGCCATCCTGTCGAAGCTCAACTCTTTCAAGTCTGGGCTGTGTGTGCTGGGCCAGGCTTACGGGTCTGGCTTCAGGTTAGCTGCATTCCCAGTAACGTCAGTGACACTGTTAGCTGAGTAAGCACCATGCAGCACAATAAGCACAGGTGCTGTGCTTTGTGCTCACTGCGTGGCTGGCATGGGCTGGGCCTCGCCCTCCCGAGCTCGGCAAATCCCAGCGTAGAAAGCAGCCACTTCCTCCCACTGCACTGAGGCTGGGGCAGGGGCCGTGCTCAGGGCTGTCACTGCTGGGAGCCCAGCATTCCACCTGCTGCCCGGCTTGCTAAACATTTGTTGAATGGAACAGTGAGCCTGCCTGAGGCCTTGAGGCTGGTGGGAGCAGCCTGGGGCTGACAGCCAGCTCTGCCCACACGAAAGCCTGACACTGCCTCCACAACTGCTCAGGGGAGTGGGTACCTGCAAAGCCTGAGCCACAGTTCGTGACGATGTCGAGCAAGGCGTCAGGCAGAAAGCCAGCTGCAGCAAAGTGTTCCAGGAAAATGTCCCCTTGCCTCTTTGACAGCTTGCTGCCATCTCTGTTGAGAAGCAGGGGCAGGTGGGCAAAGCGAGGCGGCTGCCAGCCAAGCGCCTGGTAGAGGAGCAGGTGCTTGGAGGTGGAGGTGAGCCACTCAGAGCCCCGCAGCACGTGGCTGATGCCCATGAAGTGGTCGTCCACCACACAGGCCAGGTGGTACGTGGGGAAGCCATCGCTCTTCAGGATGACGGGGTCGCCCTCCACACTGGCCACCTCATGCTGATTCCAGCCGTACACCAGGTCCTGGAACGCTGGTGCTGCTTCCTCCAAGCGGAAGCGGACAGCAGGCCTGGGGTTTGTAGCCATCCTCTGGGCCACCTGCTTCTGGCTCAGGTTCCGGCATCGATTATCATACCTGAGGAAAAGCAAAGCAAATAGAACTGCTGCTGGAGGTGAGTCCCACCTTTGCCTCTGACAGCTCTATGAGCCTCCCATTTTTTAAAATGTATTTAGTACAGGGATACAGGATCTACAGGGATCAGACTCAGTCATTCTGTTTTCAGCCTCTCAAGTGCTGGGATTACAGGTGCATGCCACTGCTGTCTCAGGGAGCCCTGGGAGCGGGGCCAGCAAGGCAGGCCATCATGTAGCCCTTTAAGTTGCTTCCTCAGTCTGTGGTGAGGAGAGGCTGCAACATTGAAAACTAAGAGATAATGGGCTGGCAGACAGAGGTTCACTGCCAGAGGGCTCTTCTTCCCCCTCCCCCTTGGTAATAAAGCACATGACCAAGAGCTTGGGCTGAGAGTTGGGGTGATGGCTGCTACAGTTACAGTCACCCTGAAGTCCCCTCACTTGACCCCAGTGACCAGTTCAGGTCAGGACAGAATCACGTCCTGGGCAGTGGTCAAAGAAAACTATACCTAGGGCACAGGCAAGGGCCAAAGGCCTTCCAGGGAGGAAGTTCCCACAGGACCTTCCCTTCCAGGGAAAGTCTTTCCAAATGAACGTAAGGAAGGACTGCAGGAAGGAAAACTTGCCGACCCCTCTCAGTCCTGCTTGGAGAACTGTGCCCAAGTACCCGATCCACAAGCCAGGAGGCAAAAAAGTGTGAAGGTAACTGGGTCCGTTAGTGTGCGTTTCTGCTGTCAAGGCGTAATCCCTGACACCAACAACTGAAAAAAAAAAAAAAAAAGCGTTCATGTGGCTCATGTGCTGGTGTTTTTATTAATAGTACCAGGGATCAAACTTGAGACCTTGCACTTGCCAAACAGGTGCTTATGCAGCTGACTTATACCCCAGCACCCACCTGGCTCACATTCTAAGTAAATTCAGTCCATGCTCGTCACCTAAGATGCACACAGCACTCACGCCCACCCACGCGTGGTAACCTCCATCAGCCGTGGCCGTGTATAAATGCACACAGGTATCTGGCTCTAAAGCAGACACCAGGGCAGAAGGGTATGGCACAGCAAAGGTGCTTCCCTTGAGGAAGCCAGGAAGCAGAGTGAAGCAGAGCCCAAGGGAAAGGGCATGGGCCAGGGCTCGCCCCAGGTGTGCTCCACCAATCCCCAGGCAGCACCTGGGACAAGCCAGCTGCCACCATGCGATGTGACCAGCACACTGACCAGGCAGCAGCAGGCAAGACCCTCCACCCAACTCGGGAGGCATCGCCAAGGGGCTGGGCTCTTACCGGGGCGTCTGATGGTTCCTCAGAGCCTCCTTCTTTAGGAGCTCCAGTCGCTGTGGTGAGCAGAAGCAGGGGTAGGCAGCCCCTGCCTTTAGCAGTGTTTCCGTGACCTGGGTGTACAGTGCTAGCCGCTGTGACTGCTGGTAGGGCCCCACAGGACCTCCCCGGCGGGGGCTTTCATCAGGGGGGATGCCTGGGACAAAAGGGAGGATGATCATCAAAGGACAGCACCTTGGAGTACGCAGTACCCACACCTAGGCATTTGTTTTTGTTTTTAACCCAGCATTGTAGGTACTGTGACATCCATCACTCATGGTCATGTCAAATGGTCCACAGGCAGCCATGCCAAAGAGGAATTAGGTGTGCAGCCAGGCAGTGCATGGTCATAACCTAAGGAAGGCTGGGTGTGGTAGTGCACACTGTCATCCCACACTGGGAGGCCCAGGCGACAGGAACTCCTCAAGGCCAGCCTGAGCCACATAAAGAGACCCTATCTGAGTAAACAAATGGGATGGGCTCTTTGTGTTGTTTTGGATTTTGAGGTAAGGCCTTGTTATGCAGTTCAGACTGGCCTTGAGCTCACTGTGTAGCCTAGACTGGCCCTTAAACTCAAAAGAACTCCTCCTGCCTCGGTTGGCCTCAATAGCACTGAGATTTCAAACACGTACCACCACACGTCAGAGAGATGGGCTCTTTTACTTTTTTTTTTTTTTTTAACGTATTTGGTGCAGGGTCTCAATACATAGCTTGGACTCTGGTGATCCTCCTTTTTTCAGCCTTCCCAGTGCTGGGATTATAGGCCTGTGCCACCAGGCCCGCACACCACCAGGCTCAGACTCCTTTGCTGGCTCAATGTGCCCTGGGGGTGGGGCTGCCTGTGGCATGTAGGACAGGGGATGGAACTCTGGTCCCTGTGCTTGCCTAAGCAGAAATTTAGTCTGCTAAGCTAGGTCACTGCCCCCAGGCTCTTTTAAAATGTAAAGGGCCTGGGTTCAATCCCCAGTACTGGAAGAAAATAAAGTTGGGAGGCTGAGACAGGAGGAGGCTGGGCAAGTTTTAGAGTGACTCCAAAAAAGGGGATTGTGTTATGAGAACTGAAAACATGCCTACATAAAACTAGTGCCCGAATGGGCACAGCAATTTTATTAAGAGCCAAAGTGTGGAGACAACCTAATACCCACTGCTGGGAGGGTGGCCAGATGACAGGTAGCACACCAGCACAGCAGCAATCTGAGTAACAGCTCACCCCAGCATGTTTCTACCTGGGCAGACACACCTTGTAGTAAGTGAAGGGAACCAGTCCCAAAGGACGCATTTTATAGCCTCATTTGCATGAGACACACAGGAGAGGCAAAGCCATGGGGACAGAGGTAGACTGGTGGGTACCCCAGGTGAGAAAGGCCAAAGGGGGAGAAGCTGCCAGTCAAAACAGGGTTTCTCTAAAGAGTCCTGAGAATGGAGCTGGCCTAAGCACCTGCCTTGCAAGTGCAAGGTCCCGAGTTCACTCCCTGGTACCGCATGCCACACTGGCAGCTCAAACTACATAATAACACCCTGTATCAATGAAAATAAAGAGCCCTGAGAGTGTTTGGGAATTGGTGATGGATATATACCAAAGTGACCATAATAAAAATCACCAAACTGCTTAATGTATCTGAACATCCCGCCTCTGCCTTACACAAGTGCTGGCAGGAAAGCACTCCTGGGATGACGCAGGTCCCGCTTAATCTGACGAGGGCCACCCGCATGGCCTCCAGCAGTACCTTGGTTCATGAGTTAACTTCTTCCCACAGAAACAGTCACAGAATCCAACTCAGCCTACGCTTGCAATTTGTTTGCAACCAACACTGTGGAAATTAAGTTGGTAAACTGAGGTGCCACTGCGTGTAATCGTGACTCTGTCACAAGGTCTCCAGTCAAGCTACTTTGTTCACCCTCCTTGGGCCACACTGGCTTCCTGGCTGCACCTCGGACGCCTTCCTTCCCCCAGGACAGCTGCAGCTGTCCCCTCAGCTCTGAGAGCGCCTTCCTAGGTCATCACGGGGCCACCTCATACCTCACTGAGTCTGTGCCACTGTCATGTCCTCCAGGAAGCGCAGGCCATCTAGGAAAGCACTCCTCACCACAGGACTGTGCCTGTCACCCCACAACCTTTGCCACCACTCCCTATCACCTTAGAAGTGGATTCCTTGCTCATCTGCCCTTCCTGCTGGCTGAGAGCTGGGTCTCTGCTCACCATCCCCACCACCTGGAACAAGCTTGGATCACAGTGAGTTATCTACTCTGGTAAATTCCTTCAAACAATGACCCTGAAATGATTGTGTGCTAAAACCTGCAATAAAAGCTAGAACAAAATGGGGTCCTGCCCATTAGCAAGAGAGTCTAGTGACCAACTCACCTGAGATGAGAATCTACACCTTAGAACACTCTGGAATCCCTCCTTCAGGTTGCTAATCTTCCCCAGTTATACCTGTCTATCAGGGTCTCCTGATGCAGGAAACACAAGCCGTACCTCCTGGTAATCCTCCGGTTAGCTATTCTCAGGATTAAAATTCCACAAGACTGGGCCGGCGAGATGGTTCAGTGGTCTAAAGCGCCTGCTTAGGAAAGCTCAGGCAACTGCAGGGACTGCGGTTCGATCCCCGGCACCACATGCTGCACCAGCCCCACCACCAGGGCAGGCTGAGCCAGCCACAAAATAAGTAAACAAAGAAACAAACAAACACAACAAGCAAACAAACAAATAAATAAAATAAAATAAAATTTAAAAAAAAAAAAATTTCCACAAGACTGACGCGGGAGACTGTGCATATTTTGTTTGGCTCTTACAGTGTGCTTAAAAAAAAAAAAAATGGAGCCCAGATTTAACAATGAAAAGTATTAAGAAACACCCTGAAACCCAAAACCCTAGATGGCTGGCTCCCCTGGAAGCAGAAGGCTGGACTGCAGGGCCAGGCAGGACTCTCAGGACCTGGTGCTCAGAAGCGCTGCCATGTCTGGTGGCCCCCTTCTTCCTGCACACCGAGGCCTGGCTCTTCCCCCGTCCACAGGTGCTGTTTCCTCTCTGGTCCACACAGAGAACCTCAAGATTCTAAGATAAGAAAAGGACTCCCAGCTCTACACAATAGTCCACCATCTGCCATACGTGCATTAAATTTTGTTTTCTCCATTTTCCTATTTTTACTTGGCCCAAACTTCCTCTGCAGAACCTGTTTTTTCCTATCTTTCATAAACATGAAACACTGCCACTATTTTTTTTTTTTTTTATGTTATGGCCGAGTCAGCTTGCCCTGGGGCTGGGGCTGGCGCAGCCCATGGTATTGGGGATTGAACTGTGGTCCCAGTGGTTGCCTAAGCAGGTGCTTTAGACCGCTGAGCTATTTCGCCAGCCGGACTGCCACTGTTTTTTTTTTTTTTAAGTTTATTTTATTTTCTTAAACCTCGAGTATTTGTGTTACGGCTGGCTCAGCCTTCTCTGGGGGGCAGTGGGGGGCAGCGCAGCATGTGGTGCCTGGGATCGAGCCACGGTCTCTGTGCTAAGCCTAAAGTTTCTGACGCACATGCTTTAGACCGCTGAGCCATCTCATTAGCCCCGGACTGCCACTATTTTTTTTTTTTTTTTTAAAGAAACACTAAAAAAAATAAAAATAAAAATAAAAAAAGGAACACCATAGCAGCCTTGGCTCTCGGCCTCCGAGAGCCTTGCCATCTCATGTGGTGCCTGCCCTCCGGCCAGCTAAGTTTTGCCCATTTTGCCAGGACTGACTCGCACCGTTAAGCCCCGAGAACTGACCCACAGCCCCGTCCCATTCCTTCTGTGAGAAGGGCCCTTCCTGCCAGGCTCACCTGCCCACTCCAGCATGTCCTCGATATTCTCCACTGCCCCCGGCACGAGGCGAGTCTGATCCGTGTCCTCCAGTCGCAGGATGAAGCTGCCCCGGTGCTTCTTGGCAAAAATGTAGTTGTAGAGGGCAGTGCGGAGGCCACCCAGGTGCAAGAAGCCTGGCAGGAGAAGAGACTAGTCAGACAGAAGAGGGGAGATGCACTCCGCTCCAGACAAAATGCCCCGACCGTCGTAAGAGAGCAAGCGGGGGCTCTGTGTGTCCAGCCTCTCTGGCTTGTGCCCAGCCAGCCAGCCTGCCACTGACGACGGCAAGGCATGGGGGAGGCACACTTAGTCCTCCCGCTGGAAGTGGGAGCCCACTCAGGCCTCAGAGCACATCACCTTGCAAAAGCGCCTCCTCTCTGTGGTGTTCACCTTAAGACCAACCAGGTGATCACTGAATGAAGCCGTATCACACACATACCTGACACAAATTTTTTTTTTAAACTTGTATTCTTTTGCCCAGGGTCTCACTACGCAATTCAAACTTGTAGTGATCCTCCTGTCTCAGTCTCCCCAGAGCTGGGATTATAGGCATGTGCCTCCATGCCCAGTTTTAGGGCCAGCATAGCCTAGATACTGGAGATTGAACTCAGGACCTTCTGTTTGCCAGGCAGGCAATGAGATTGACAAGCTATTTCCGCAGTCCAAACTCATACAAAACTTAATGATGTTGAGGCTGGGGAGACACCTCCATAGCATAAGTGCCTGCCTGGCAAGTACAAGGTCGTGAGTTTAAATCCTAGTTCTGCAAA
>PVKN010039244.1:0-10909 GCA_004027915.1 Capromys pilorides | reverse complement strand
TCCTAACAACACTCAACTAGTATAGGCCATACTGACAAAGTCCTTGTGTCCTTGGTGCTGTTCTACTGGGAACTGTCATGATGATATTAATCTCACGTTTGCCCATCCATGTGTAGCCTATCTTTTATTTTCATCTTGGATTTTAATCATGGATTGGACCTAACTGTTCTTTGTTGTGCAACTAAGGTTAAGTTAATGCTCCCATCACCTGGGTCTCACATCCTTAAAATAAATGTATGGATTCGTTACTTAACTGAAGTAAGACAGAGAGAGAGAAGAAAATGAAGAAAGGAGTGTATTAAAGCATTAAAGTACAATTTAATGAGTTTGTTTAGTTTTGTGTGGCACAGCTTGAGGAAGTTTAACATTATGTCACTCTGTCTAAATTGGTATGGAAGAAAACAAACATGTAAGCTTTATAGATAGGGAAACCATTGTTCGATTCCTGAATGTTCTAATACGTATCTGAGCTACTCAAGAAGACATTTAAATTTGCTGAGTCATATTTTTCAAACATGAGTTCAAATGACAATATCTGTCTTCCAGGGTCACTTTATGGTTTAGGAATAGCGACCTGGTGTGTCTCCTATAACTTTCAGATTATGGTCCTTTTTAAGACTACTCTTCACAAGGGCCTAAGGAGGAAATAGGCAAAACATGGCCATTTCTGACCCTCAGAAAATACTTTTAATCTTTAAGAGT
Organism: Capromys pilorides; assembly: GCA_004027915.1. Taxonomy (NCBI): domain Eukaryota; kingdom Metazoa; phylum Chordata; class Mammalia; order Rodentia; family Capromyidae; genus Capromys; species Capromys pilorides. The sequence goes on along the minus strand of PVKN010039244.1, from coordinate 10,207 downwards.
GCTTCACAGAGGCAAAAGCTGTTTGCACTTGCCACCTCTCTCAACCACTTCATCGTTGCTGGGACAAAATACCTAATACTCAAAACACTTCATGGAGAGGTACATTTGGCCAACAGTGCAGGAGGTCCAGTCCATGCCTGGTTGCCTCCAAGTCAGAAACAGTGCCGCAGAAGAGCACAGTAGGGGAAAGCCACCCGCTACTGGCAGGAAGTCGGGGAGAGGGGTTACTTCCAGGGACTCCTCCCACTCCTAACAGCACACACAGCCAGGAATTCATCAGTGGAAACACCCACTGTGGAACACACCACCCCATCTCTACCTCTTACTATGAAAGACTTCTGAGAGGGCCAGGGATACAGCTCAGCAGGTGTAGGTGCCTGCCTGGCAAGCCCAAGGTCCTGAGTTCCAACCCGGGCACTGCAAAGACAATAACAACAACAAATGGCATCTGAGAGACATCTCAGATCCAATCTATAGCATCCACCTAATACAAGAAGTGTGGAGGACTGCCTGAGCAGCTCTCCTTGAAAGAAGAGCGACTGTCTCCATTTTGATTGAGCCTGACCCTATTCCCTCATATTGAAATGTACAGAGCTGGCTAGGACTTCTCATTATCCTTTCAGTTGGCCTTAAGCAGTGTGTATTGGTCTAGCTGAGGTGCTGGTGGTAATTTTTGAAGATGGCACGTGTGTTTCCCTGATGACAGGATGAAGAGCCAATGCTCCATGGTGCCAGCTGTGATTGAGCCTCAAGATGGAGGCTATGACTTCCTGGGGCTTGAAAGATTACACATCAGAGCTGAAGCACCAGATCCCCAAAATCTCATCCTTTCAATTGGCCTTACTGCTCTAGCCAAGATGCTGGTGGTAATTTTTGAACATGGCATGTGTGTTTCCCTGATAACAGGATGAAGAACCAACACTCCACAGTGTCAGCTGGGATCGAGCCTCAAGATAGAGGCTGACTTCCTCGGGTTTGAAAGATTACACATCAGAGCTGAAGCAACAGACACTCAGAATACTAGATACTAGCTCAACAGCATAATGCAAATTACTTCATTGTATATCTCTGAATATGGCAGAGGTGAATGCAGCCCTCCTACCTAGCCCAGCTCACAGTGCTCATCTTCTTCCCACAATTCCCTTCAGTGCTCACCTTCTTCCCACAATTCCCTTTCCCAAGCCACTCCCACTTCTCCAATGAATAAAACCTGAGTGCAGCCCTCTGTCACTCTCTTGGTTCTGGAAAGCCATCTTCATGGATGGACTTAGGGCCCCTTGGCTCCCCAATAACTATATGCTTTCATGTCTTTGTTGTTGCTGCAGGTTTCACTGGGAGTGGTAGATTGGAATTAACTTGGCTGAATTCCAATAACTTGGCTTTAGGATTTTAAGTTTAGACTTCTTGGGCCAAGATGAGAACCAGGAAGGGACTCCGACAAAAAAGAGCCCTAGCATTTTAACTGCATCTTAATTTATAACTGGAGAGTACATTGTTTATGATTAAATCTGTCATCCAACATGATTAGTAGAAAGAGCTGAACCTTGAATTCCAGTGTCTTGGGCTTGAGTATTCAAAGCAAGTTAGGAACGAAAAAGGTTTTTGCTGTCAAAGTCTCTTTAACCTTTAGATTCCCACAAGTCCCAGTAATGCGCAGCTCAGTGTATCATGGAGTTCAACTAAGAATTAACTCTATGACCTGCAGAACTCTGTCGACCCTAAAAATGTCATCAAAAGTCACAGCCTATGATGAACAGCTAAGGCCTAAGACATTCATGGAAATGTTTGTTGTTTTGTTTTCTCTTTTTAATACAAGTTCTCACTATGCAGCTCAGGCTGGCCTTGACCTCATTTGGTGGCCCAGGCTGGTCTCAAACTTGCAACAATCCTCCTGCCTCAGCCTCCTGATTGCTGGGATCACAGGCATGTGCCAAGACACTCAGCTCAGAAAAGTCTTAATTTCCTTAACCTGCTTCCTAAATCTGGTATCATTCACATGCTGGAAACAAAACTTATTTGAGTGTTTAAAAAAGTTTAGGATTCCGGGACAATTCTTTATTCAGTTATGAAAAACCTGTTTAATTCCAGGATGACCAAAATGTTGCCAAACACACTTGTGGGTCCATACATTTCCTAGGCCATTAATGAGCTATGCACAAATATTTAGCAAGCCATTTCACTTCTCTAATGCAAAATCTCCTTATAACACAGTTGTAAAGACTAAATGAGGCCACTTATGCAAAGCTTTTACTGGGTAAATGGCCTGAATGGAATAAGTGCTCAATAAAAGGTAATCACTATTTTCAACATTACACTTCGGCTCCGTCTATATGAAGTGACTAGTTTAACCGACCTGAGTGAATCTACTGAAGTAAAATAGAGACAAGTGTGTACAAGCCAGGAAAAAGAGCTCAATACTGAGATCAACTCAGATGCATCTCAACTGCAGACAACTATGCTTACCATCATAAATAAATCATTTTTGCTGGTGTAAAAATTATCAGCAGGATGTCATCTCTTCAGTTCCACTCAACTATCAACATGGGTTCGCATATAGTTTTAAGCCACATGTTACTCCATAATTCACCAACTCCATTAGATTTCCACAAAAGTTGATATAATTAAATGGGACAGAAGTATGGAGATTTTGCTGAAACACTAGACTTCTCCCAAGTTGTTTAAAAATAATAATGATCTTAAAGTTGACTGCACTTTAATATCTCATGTAGTAAACTTTTAATTGAGAAAACAGGACTATCTAACAAAATAAGTTCAGAGCCTTTTGCTCTTTAGTTGGGAATGGCAAGAACAAAGTCTAGTAGAACAAATAAAGAAAATGAACTTAGATGATATCTTTCTTCATAAGGGGATGGATTATCTCAAAAAGCTCTATTTCAGAGGGGAAAAAAAAAAGTCTGAGGTCCAATAACCAGCCAACAAAGGTGGAAGGGGTTGCGAGACTCAAGAAAGATCCAGGGTAGCACAAAGTGTCCATTATGGAGGATGTGAGGTCACAATGTGACTTGGGAGACAGCAAGACTGGTGGGTCCTGGTTCCAAGGCAGGCTGAAGTGGCTTGTGTGAGAGCTTGACAAAGGTGAGTGGTGGCCAGCACTCCACGCAGGGTGCCTGGGCTTTCTCATGAACTACAAATAAATTCAAACATCAGATGAGAAATTAGCTATCAGTGGCTGGAAAAAAATGCCCTTCTGAGTGTCCTACAGACTTTCAGACAGGTTCTGGGTCATCAGGTAAGCAGAGTAGTGGTTATGGATTCACGTCTACCAGTGTGATCACCTGGCTTGCTGCAGCCTCATCTCGCTGTTCACATTTTCTGCCAGTTGATGTGTGTACATAGTAAATTTACCACATGTTCTGCTCCCAGAGCAAGTTCATAAGTCAGAAGCATCCATAAGTCCAACAAAGTGACTTCACTGGCACATAAGAATTGACATGGTCTCTCATCTTTGGTCTTTAGATTTCTTCCAATGATTAAATGATTCATGTTGTAAGAAAGCAATGTCTACCGTCTCGTCACCTCAGTCCATCCTCTCAATTATTTTCACATCTGTTTCCATGTTTATTGCTTTGCTCTTCCTAGCTGTCCCTCCGACATCATCGCTCCTTGTCCTCTTGCTTCCAGACACCCTGGGCTCTGACAGCGCACTGCTCTGCAGCACACAGCAGGACATTGTGACACACACTAGCTGCTTCCACTTGTTCCATCTACAACTGTTCATAAGAAAAGGTTCAGTCCCATCTGTGAAAGCTTGAAACTCAACTGTTCATAAGTCAGGGATTTACTTTGCATGTCAACAATGTGTAACTCCTGCCTAAACTGTTAATGTTCAAAAGAAATATATATATAATATATGCACAAAAGTAACTCATGCCAAAATGGTTAATATTTCCTTCTGCCTTTCTCTCATGCTTCAACAAATTCTCATTTTGCAGTTCCTTGACCTTCATTTTCCTCGTATTTTAATTGACTTTTTCATATTAAATTTTGCTTGAAAGAATGATTCTAAGTTTGCAAGCAACAAAGTAGTCACACATTGGAACAATGCATTATGTCACATTTAATTTGATCCAAAGTCAGATAGCAAATGCTGGCTTCCGTCATTATTTTTTATATCAACACAATAAAATATAACAAAGACACAGCTAAAAATAATAAAGAAGAAAAAATCAAGTCTGCCATTCACCATCCTCATTTCACCTTGACTTTCACTATCATGGGATTCCATCATTTCCTTAAAATGCTTGCTTGCTTTCTGACAATCAGATCTCTAACGTGATGTGCCACTATGTGCAGTCTCCCACCTCCACATTATCACTACCATTTAAAGTGTGCTTACAGTCAGCTGAAAACCAACACATCACACAATGCCTCACAGCAGTCAGGGGCTTCTGATGTGCACAGCTACAAAGCAGCTAACTGCTTGCCCACCGAACACCCAAATTCTCCAAGGTACCATAGTGATAATCAGAGCTTAAACACTGAAAATGCCAAAGAAAAGAAAAGGAGAAAGCCTGGAAAAACGAGGGCCTAAACCTGAAATTCGTTTGTTCATTGCACAAATCTCATAAAATACATTTTCCCTTTAAAATCCTTTTCCACATTGAAAAACAAAGAAGGCAATCATGCCGCAACTGGTTCATCTTTTACTATCCAACCTTTGGTAGAATTCATGATTCTAAAAGGCATGACATGATAAAGGGTGAAGAAATACTGTATGACTTCTCAAAAAAGACAACCAAACCACATGAAAAGCAAATGTTCAACTGTGCTAATGTTTACAGAAATGCTGAGTTCAGTGTAAGTTCCTTGTGAAGCTGAGGCTGGTGGGTGTTTCGTGGGCCCCACCAAACTCTACAGGGAGTTTCTATGTCTGTCTCCAGATCTGGAGAAGACTGATAAGACACTTCAGAGGAAGCCGCTTCCTGGCCGCTGGGTAGGATGAGGTCTCCCTGCCTTGTGCAGGGAGGATGCTGTTTGTTTTCTGGACACCAGGATTTTAAAAGGCTTTTCCTGGACAGTCAAAAAATGAGCTGTAATTTCCTGAGAGATGTGCCCAGAAGCTTGTCCAAATATGACTAAAACTGTGGCCCATCCCAACTGCAGAAATTGTGCAGATCAGCAAACCTGGCCCTAGGGACCTGTAGGGCTTGAAGCCAAACAACAGACCAAAGGACAGGAGCACTTCTGGCCTGTCAACTGAAAGTCCAAAGCTTTTTCAGTTCATATATATATATATATATATATATATATATATATATATATATAGATAGCAAAGCAGAAATGGCCTAGTTTTCCAGGGAGCCTATTTTTTTGGTGTTAGGACTTTTCTTTCCTATAGAAATAGTTATGGATTTTATTCTCAGGCTCTTCTGTTTTAGGACTTCAAAGAATATTTTCAATATTAATCCTATTGATGCCCTTTGAACATGGCAGGCATTTATACCTGGGATAAAAGCAAGACATTAATTCTTAAGCTCTTTTATATAGACTTCAAAAGATTCCTCTGTATCTCGGCAAGGACGGTATCATTTCTGATAGCTCCATGCACACAAATAAGTAAACAAGATAGCTATGCATTTCAAATGCACTCATAACAGCTCCTGAGCACCTTTCAATGCCAGGCACTCAGATCAATAAGTTTTTTACAACTTACTACTAATCTCATAAAAACTTTTCATATCCATTTTTGAGATTTTTTTAACAACTAAAGTTGAAAACTGTAAAATCAATGGTTTATGTGCAAATAAACTGTACATATTATCCCTTGATTCCAAGATTACATAACTTTCAGAGCCAAAGATATTTCTGCTTTATGATATGCATCGTCTTTGAGCTAACACCTCTGAAGGTATATGGGATTATAAAGAAAGCTTTAGCATTGCCATGGTACCTGTTACATGCTCTTAATTCCTGGTACTCAGGAGGATGAGGAAAGAGGATCACATGTTTCAGGCCAGCCTGGGCAATGAAAAATAAAAAAGGCTTTGAATATAGCTCAGTTGTACTGTAAACCATGCCTAGTTCCACCAAAAAAAGAAGGAAAACTCTAGTTCTTATCAATATTATAGATAAACTGATAGAATAAACCTAGACTCAAAAGTACCAACACTACAGTCTTGTGAATTTATCAACTATAATTAAGTAGAAATGAAACAAATGAAAAGGTGCTATTTCTTTCACAGTTCAGCGTGACAGTTCTCAGAGCTTTCCTAAGAACCTTACGAAGTAAGACAGACTTAGAGAAGGGCCGTGGCTTTAAGCAGCCCTGGTCAAAGGGATCCTCATCTGGCACATGTAAGTCCAGACTTGCAAGAGTAAGGGAACTGAACACACATTTCCAATCAAAGCTGTTTCCTTAAAAGGAAAACACAGACTTAAAACTTTCCTGAGGTCAAAGTCCCCAGCACAGGGTGTGTCCCTGGAATCTCTCTATTTTTCTTTGTAGCCCCAACCATGAATCATCCCTTTGGGTGCTTAAGTGCAAGCAGTTTTGCTGGGTGCACAAGAGTGTTAGAAACCTCTTCAGGTTAGCAAGAATTACTTGTAATGCAGCCTTATCCAGAGAAGAGCCCCAGGGAATCTCAAGAAGAAAATTACAGTGATGGATCACAGGCTGTGTGGGCTGGGGTGTTGGCAGGTAGCCAGCCCGGACCCATGTTCTCCACCCCAGGGAAATACTCACCTGGGAGCATGTCAAAGACCATTCCTTTTCTCCCATCACTGGTGGATTACCTGGCTTACTAATTCCCCTTTCAATTCCTATAGAGACTGGACTACAGAGTTTAAATTCTATTTGAAAAAGACCTGCTATCAGATTAGGGACACAATGAAAGAAAAAGGTGAAGCTATATCCTCCCTTCTCCAGGATCACTTTCTACCTCTTCTATTTTAATTTTCTATCATCACTAAATAAATTGGTGATTCTTGGGAAGTTAAAATGCTGCTTATTTCTGAAGAGAACCTTACGATTGTTCTTCAGGATGTGTTTCTTTTAATGACCTATTTTAACAGGCAGGGCGAAAGCAGCTACTATGTAAAAATAAAAACTTAATTTGACACTTTTAGGATCAAGTTTTAATTTACTTCATTGTTTCAACTCGGTGTGGGCTATTCATTTCTTGACTGCTGCATGTGTTTAAGACTGTAAGATAAATGTATATTAAAGTTGCGTGGCATTTTATGTAAGCATAATGTTCCTTTATTGCCCACATCCATAAGATTCAGGGCTTAGCTCATGAAATATTTATGAGATAATAACTTCATCTCATTTATAAATTAGGTAGCCATGTACACCTGTCATTCAATATATCAAGAGCAATTAAGGAGAAACATTTAGATGACTATAACCTTATATCTATGAAGATTTGTTTGATTCTCAGGTAATTTCATGTGCTAATTGGTAAAAACAATTTGATAGCTATTTTTTCAGGACTGTGGAAGTGAGACAGGGCATGAGCTAAGAAGTCCCTTAAGATACGTTTCAAGTGCATCCTAAGAACCTGCTCTCAATTCCTCGTGTAAGAGGCAGGGCACAGACATCTTCAGATCAGTCAACCCTTTTTTCATTACAGACTTTCTAAGAGGAGAAGAAACCCCCACAGGAAGAAGCACTTGTCCAAAAGAGCAAGATGCATTCTCAACTTGTAGGAGATTAGTGAACGTCACCCGTGTCCAGTGACCACTGACATTACTTGCTTGCATTCAGTTTTCCTAAAGCAGCTTTGTATTTACCCAATCTGCAGTGACTCTAAGGTCTGAGGAAGTGTTCTTCCTAGGGAAAATGGAAAGCAACCAGAAGATGACCTGGAGCAACCTCTTGGTTTTCTCTTATGGTATTTTGAGGTTGATTGCTGACAAATGGGCTATTTTATTTGAAAAATTAATTTGAATAAGCAATGCTTTCCCTCTCAAAACTGCATTTACTTTTCAATGAATGAGCTGTCTTAACATTCTTTTCAAAGTATTTTGCACTTACTAAAATGCCATTCTACAAGCTTGAAGTGATATAGGGGAAAAATAAAACTCCTGATCTGAAAGGTATCTGCAATTAGTTTGTGTTCTCCAAAACCAAAGAGTGAATTTTAGGAACAAATGGAGGTTATGAACAGAATATTTATTGGGGGAAAGAAAGCTTCTGTCCAAGAGAGAAACAGAAAGGAGGCCCGAGCAGTTGAAGCCACAGCTTTCAGGGACTTATAGAGTAAATCCACATGGTGGGGCTGGTCTAAGGTGGAGAACATGGGAACTTGCTTAGGTGGGCATGAGCTGGACAAAATAGTGGTCAACCAATGAGATTATAAGCACTGCTGCTGAGGTAAAATTGATTAAATCCAGTGCTAAATGAGGAAGCAAGTCATCTAGGAAATGGGTATGCATACAGGGCAGGATCTCTTTCTGTTGGGGGTTGGCTCAGTGACTTATTTGGGCTCTGTTGAGGTGATTGATACCTATTTAGAATATCAATCACTGATGCCCATCCTTAGGGAAGTATGTGGCTGCATCTGTTTCCTCTTTTGTCTTGAGGTCTGGCCCACACAGGAGTGTCAGTCTCTTCCAAAGTTGCAAAGTCACCTTGTCTTCCATATTGTCTCCTTGAAGGCCTGGCCCTGTCTGACTGCCTATAATATTTCTGTGTAATTTAGCTACCTACAGCAGTAGGTAGGCGGTTTTATGGAGGACAGTTCTTCCTTCCTCCTCAGGGAAGACAGAAATGGAGAAACATAAAGGATTAGGTGACTCGCTCAAGGCCACTCAGCAGTTCGGAGTAGAGGTCAGTCTGACTCAGGGAACACAGGGCTACTGCCTCCCCGCAGTGCACATTCACCAGGAAATGGAAGTCAGGGAGTCAAAGCTGCATCCTACAAACCTCTTCACAAGACGTATGCTAATTCTGCAGACTCACAATGTGTGGGCATTGTGCAGTTTTAACTGAGCACGCTCACAAAGAAAAGAGGAAGATGTTTTTTCTCCAATGAACTTAACAAATCACCCAGATGAACAAACAGCCATTACTAATTTCTTTAAGGGCTAGAACATCATGTTCAGAAGAAAAGGTTGAAAAGAGCTGATGGCTCTCATCATGCGCAGGTCACATGGAGAGGCAACGCCCATGCCAGTCCCAAGAAAGGCAATTCATTCCAGACCCTACCACACACCTAGGGCAGTGGTTTTCAGAGGTGGTGATCTTACTTCACCTCCTGACTCCAGGAAAGAGCTACTGGGGACATTAGGAGACATGTGAAGATATTTTTGATGGTCAACTATTGTAAGGTAATTGGCACTCACTGGACAGGGCTCACAATGGAGGCTCATCAGCTCAGCACTACAATAAGACTTCAAGGGCTGGTAGTGTTGCAAGTGCGAGGAACAAAACTTAATCACAGCAGTCAACTTGCACAGATGAAGAAACACCTCCATTGGTGGTGCGCACTGTAGTCTCAGTATCCTGAGAGACTGTGGTAGGACCATCACTCATCCCACAGTCCACCTTAAGCCATGTAGCAACTCAAAATACAGAAATAAAAAAAAGGCTGCAATATAGCTCAGTGCAGTGGTCCTGGGTTTGTTTTCTAGTAGCGCAGAGAAAAGACAAGATCAGACCAGTGTAAAGTTAGCAGGTTAGCATGTGCTGGGGTTGTCTATGGAGTATGTCCAGAGATGACTGACATGCTTGCCAACAAACTGAGGAGGGATCATTCCTGACTGCAGGTAGTGCATCCAGCGTGCCTATGGCCCAGGAAGAATGAAAGGTGAAGAAAGAGGAAGCTCAGTACATTTTCTGGCCCTTCCATTTAGCTGGAAAGGGCATGTGCTCTGCTGCCCTGGCTTGCAGACATCAGACTCCAGGGTTTTAGGCTTCCAGTCCAACTTGCACCAGGAGTCCCTAGGGGTCTTCTAGGCCTTCGGTCTTGGGCTGGTGCTGCACCCTTGATCCCTTCTGTTCTGCAGAGTCCAGCTTTTTAAACTACATCCTCTAGCTGTCCAACTCATACAGGCTTCTGTGGACTCTGTCTCTGATCTTATAAAACTGATAAATCTGTATGCATAAATAATTGTATCCAATGTTTAGATGTCTTCCACTAGAGAACCCTAACCCATACGGGCCTTGATCAAGTTACTGAATTTCTGAAAATTCCAGGCTTCTTATCGGGATAATACCAAACTAAAAACAGCAGCACTTACTGTT
>PVKN010039243.1:0-10904 GCA_004027915.1 Capromys pilorides | reverse complement strand
TATGATGACTTGAGTTAATTTACTAAAGAATAACCTTTTTTTAACAGTTATTCCCAATGAACCTTGGAATGTGATAAACATCAGTAATCGGTATTTATTAAGCTCATAACGAGGCATAATACTGGTGGTCTCAGATTTTAGAGAGAATTTTTTTGTCCTTTAGCTAAAAAAGGATCATAGCTACATCTTCGGGAGCTCTGCTGTTATTTTCATTCAAGTGCTTGCCCCATGTGTGCCTGATGTATGTGAGAACATAGGACCACCTCTGAAGTATAACCCAGCAAAGCCCTCGTCTCCTTTGTTAAAAAAATACTTTAAACAAACATATGTACAAAAATCAACATTACTGTTATTTCTGCCCTGCAAGCTTTCTTCCTAGACTTGGCTTATAAGGTTTTAATCTTGTTGAAATAATGAAGTAGATTTTTACCTTTCCCCATATTGGAATCTATGAGTTTGGAAGTCATTTTACGTTTGATTTTCCAAGGTAGGCATCTTTAACTGGGGCACAGTGCAGAGGCCTGCCTGGCAAGACCAAGGTCCTGAGTTCAATCCCCATTAACAAAAACAAAGCAGAACATTCCTACCAAATAAGGTAGGAATCTAGAGATGATTTTCTAAACTAAAAGTTCGCCTGTAATCTCAGCACTTAGGGAAGCAGAAAATAGGAGAATCACTACGAGTTTGAGCTGTAGAATGAGACCCTACACACACACACACACACACACACACACACACACACACACCTCTCCAAAAATGAATAAAAAAATAAACTAAAATTTATATTTAACCTGAGTATTGTAATCTTTTATATAATTCTATGTGGAACTTCTGTTTATTAGTAAAAATAAAGAACAGTGAAAAAATTAAAAAGTCAATAGTGGGTCCTTTGCCATCCATTAGATGTATTTGCAAGTCTTCTCAGTGTAGTTGCCACCACTTGGTTATCCTGAGCTGCAGGTTTTATGTGCCTTGTTATAGTTTTCACAATGCTTCATGCAAAATTATATGGTGAATTATTATGCATTGGTTAAATAGATTTTTAATTGGTTCACTGCGCTTAAATATCAGACTATGTCCTACAGGTGCAATGCTTCCTGTTAACTCTTATGTATTAACGAAACCAGTGCATGCTCACATAGTAGCGGTATTATATAATTTGGTATGTCTTGCATTGTAAGTTAGTCATCTCATTAAAAACAGATACAACTGCAGGGAGCAAACCCACAAGCAAAACCCTAAACGTGTTCCTGTGTAGGGTTTCTTACACTTTTCAATGACGTTTCGTTTTACTTGCCACCAATGCTTGCCCTCTTGAGTCATAATTGGAAAATATCTATTAGCTTTAAGGTAACATGAAATGGGCTTTAATTTAGTTCAAGCTCACCATCTCATTTAAAATTAGCCCAGGGTCTTTCTAAAGAATGCAAGTAATCTAAACATAATAATGCACATTGCCCAATTACTTCTATGTACGATACAGGTTCGCTGCTGTAGTGCTTTGACAGCGCATTACTGAATGCAATGAACAGCTATTTTTAAACAGAACAAATTCAAGTTGACAGCTTGGCAATGAAATTCAGCTAGGGGGATAATTTTTGTCATCTTTAGTATACAGAATGGATCCAGTTTAGTTTAAGGAAATTTGTATCATGTAGTTTATAGGACAAATATTTTCAATAAAAGATAATTTTGTTGTCCATTTTGGGGGTCAGAGGTTAGTTACTGTTGAGTATGGAGTCAACTTGTAATGCTTATTTTAGTGAATTGCTGAAACTTCCATAAAATTAGATTCACCATTTTTCTTTCCCCTCATGGGTGAAAACACTCTACTGAAGTGACTATGCGAGTAACATTAAGAGGTGTTTTTATTGTAGCTTTTTAGTCTGTCAGAGATTAAAAGAAGTAGCTTCTTAGAAATAAGACAGTTTTTGGAGATGAAAATAAAGCTCGAGGCAGTGTTGTCTTAATGGAGGTGGGAGTTAGAATTGCAAGGAAGGAGAAAATGAAAATACCTGCCTATGTTCTACAGAAATTCTTTTACCAGGAATACAGAGAATAGGACATCTGACTTCAACAACTCTTGGAAAAATAAGTTGGAAAAGCATGTCCTATAATTTCTGCATAAAAAAGAGAAAGAGAAAAGTATATATTAATGCATACTGTAAAGAATAATAGGGTAAGTCAGGATGAATTATTTCACTTTTTTCTGTTCATAGCAGAAATTGTATGGGAAAATTAACTGCTATTTTTTGTAAGTCCAGCTAATTACTAGGTCTTTAAGACAGATTTTAGGTTCATTATTGAGGATGGCGTTCAACATAGTTTGAAAAACAGCAATACACTGCTCAACAAAAATTTGATAAGGTAAGTTAGTACTTTACTTAATATCTATTCATATTTCTGACCCAACCAATAAAGGAAACTAAGAAAAAATTCCAGTGTTGGAGATTTTTTTAAATTGGGAATTGAACTCATGACCTTGTGCTTGCTAGGTAGGTACTGTGTTGCTGAGCTATATCCTCACCCTAGAAATTGTTTCGTTAGTACAGAGTTTTACTTGACATAAAGTACTTTTGTATGTTTATGTTGTACAAGGTAGCATTTCAGTTACATGTATACCATGTGTAATGATTGGATAAGAATAATGAGCAGATCTGTCACCTAAGACACATGTCATTTCTTTGTATTAAAACGTTCAAAATTCCCTTTGTTGGAAATTTTGAAATGGTTAATTGTCGCCAACTCTAGTTATCCTACTGGGCTGTAGGACATGCAGAGTTATTCCTTCTATCCAACTGTGAGTGTGGGCTAGGCATCTTTCCTTTCCAAATATGTTGCAAAACCCTGTTCGTGGTTCTTCATCACCCTACTCTGTGTTGCTAGGTGACCTTCTCTGAGTTCTCAGGAGACTGGCCACTTGAATGATGACTTGAATAATGCCTTCGAGTAGGAGAATAAAGCCAATCCTCTTTGATAGCCAGTAGATGTTTCTGTTCCTGATCTATTTCTATGTTTTACTCACCACTTGGAAGACACAATTGGCCCAAATATAATGCAGCAATGAATCTGTGTATAAGTCAAGCGTATTTGGAGAGGCTATTATGTTAGGTCAGTAACACACGCTTAGAAATATGTTTTATCAGTAAATCAAAAGAATTCCTTAACATGAAAAAATTATTGTGCCTCTGTAGATATTTTATTTAAACCTAGAGAGCACGTTGTTCATCCAGCTTGATCCAGCTTATTTATAGCATTCATGCCATGAATTTATAGCCTGGACTTTGAGCTCTTAATTTTGTTGTGATGTGGCCCTCTTCAAGTCTAGAGGACTTCGTATGAGGCAGCAGGGCCTCTCTGTGGCACCATGAGCTACTTCTAGACCAGGTACCAGAAGGATATTTTCACTTTCTTTGATTTCAGAATAATTTGAGAAGGAAACCTGTGGTATCCATCCACTAGACTAATAAAATAATTTGCAACATTGCTGTTGTCGGGCCAGGGATATAGCTCAGCAGCATAAGTGCCTGCCTGGTAAGTACAAGGTTCAGAGTTCCATCCCCGGTACCGCAAAAAAGAAAAGAAAAAAAACAAAACAAAACATTGCCGATATTGCTCATGGAGAGAAAATTTGGCAAAGCAAAAGCAGGACAGTTGATGCCTAAGCCAGTCCTAGAGATGTAATTTTTAGAAGCGCACTTAGTTTTGAGAGTGCACAAGACGTTGGCGGCCACTGGGGCTCCCAGCGGGTCTGTCCTGTGCTATATGGCTTCACTTTTCTGTTTCCTCACTCCGTGAACTGTATTTTCAGGTCCAAACAGTGCAGAAAAAGGAATATAAATGTGTGGGACAGTGATACACTCTAGAAGTGTGGGGCAAGATGCAATAGAATAGTGATTTACAAGATATTGAAAATGAGGGTCGGGGAGATAGCTCAGGGGCACAAGTGTCTGCCTGGCAAGTGTAAGGTCCTGAGTTCGGTCCCTGGTTCTGAAAAAAAAAAAAAGAAGATATTGAAAATGTTTCCAACTCAATAGCTGAAGAATTTAGTGGCCCAGGGAAACACACTCAGTGAAATGTTCTTAAAGTAAACTAATATCTTGGGAGTTAACGTCATGTGGTAGCTGAGATGTATCTGTCTTGAGCCTGATTGGTTAGGCTTGAGCCTTATAAATCGTAGTTATGTAACTTTGACCAAGGTATTTAACTAATTTGTGCCATCACTTCTTTACTTATAAAAAGACAAAAATCTACCCAAGGCAGGAAGATCTCAAGTTTGAGTCCTATATGACAACTTCATGAAATCCTGTCTCAGAACAAAATTTAAAAAGAACCAGAGATATAGCTTAATCCCCAGTATTTCCCTAAATAGATAAAAGTAAAATCATGTCGAACTCCCGTGTTTAATATAAGGATCAAATGAGCAAAATATTTAAAATTCTTAGAACAAAAGATTACAAAAAGAACATGTAATCTATTATTGTTGCTTCAAAATTTTCTACTTGTGTTTACATTTTTATAATATTAGAACATAATTTCAGAATTCACTGTATCTGGAATGTTTGGTTTTGAAGACCTACATCTTTAATTTGCAGTTAAAGTCATAAGAAAGCTTAATTGAGAATCAAAAGTCCAAAGTGAAAATTCATTTTAATATATATATATTTTTAAAATTTATTTTCTTAAACCTCATTTATTTGTGTTATGGCTGGCTCAGCCTGCCTTGGGGGGGGGTGGGGCTGGCGTAGGATGTGGTGCCGGGGATCGAACTGCTGTCCCTGAGGTTACCTAAGCAGGCGCTTTAGACCGCTGAACCATCTCGCCGGCCCATCATTTTAATATTTTTAATATCTTCCAGTCAAAATGATTAAGTAGCATGGGATGATATTTATAAAATATTGATGTCTGTTCTTCCAAATTTGTTGATAGTAGGGGACATACTATCAACTGGTGCTATAGCTGTGTTTGTCATCAAAATGATGCCTCACATAATTCAATTGTTTAGTAAATAGAAGTCAATATGAATTACACATTGCTAGTAAGTATTGGATACATGGTAAATGCAGCTTCAGTGAAAAGATATTTATGTATGCGCATTGAAAAGAGAAGCAGAGAGACAATATACTCTTCAGTTATGAAAGTCTCAGGCAGATAAAATCAAAGGCATCTTGACTATAGGTCAGGAAATAGCCTGGTCCTGTACTAAGAAAGGTAAGAGTAGGTGGTCAGGGCCAGGAACACAGCTCAGTGACACAGCGCCTGCCTCATTAGCAGGACGTACTGAGTTTGAGTCCCAGTACCAAACATAGCAAAACACAACATAATAGGTTATCAGTTGGCATTTAATGATCCTTATTTGCAGTAGGAGAATATTGAAATCTTTGTTAACTCTTACCCTCAAATTGTCAAATTTATTATATAAATATGTAAATTCTTGTAAAAGAAGAAATGAGAGTAAAGTGAAAAGGCAATTATAGCCAATTTATTTTTCTAGCTATCATTTCTCTCAGGATGAAAGCACAAAGGGGAAAAATGGAAGATATCACGAGCATTCTTTTTTTTTTTTTTTTGTAAGAGAAAAATGACTAGCTATAAAAAATATAAAAAGGGGACTTTCTGGTTAGCTCAGTGGTAAGCGCCTCTGCGGGCAGTCTCAGTCAGGCACAGGGGACGACGGCTCGATCCCCACACCCGCTCTGAAGGCAGCATGAGCCAGCCAAAAAAAAAAAAAGACACCCTTCTCAACTTTCAGGCTGGGGAGATAGCTCAGTGGAATAAACACTTACCTGGTAAGCGCAAGGTCCTGAGTTCGATCCCTGGTACCACCAAACACACACACATTGGTGTAATCCGGCTACCTATCTATGTCTTCCTGACTTGGATTATAACAATAGCATAGATCTTCATACTCAGTTTTTTTTTTTTTTTTTTTTCTGGGAGACTCAAATAGTCATCCTATTTTCTATTTTTAAGATTCATTTTCCTCTGTTTAAAGTATTTTTTTTTAAGGGCTGGGCAGATGGCTCAGCGGATGAAAGCTCCTGCTTTGGCAGATGTAGTGGCTGAGTCTGATCCCCAGCCTGCTGTGCCGGCCCTGCCCCCAGGGTGCACTGAGAAGGTGATTGAGATTGGGCACGGGGATGGCGCGCCTGTAATCCCTTGGGAGGCTGAAAACAGGAGAATCACTACGAGTGTGATCTATGTAGTGAGACCCTGAACACCGCATAGCCCCTGTCCTAAATTTTAAAAAAAAAGGTATGTTTTCTAGAAAGCTACTGTCTGGATACCATCTGCAACTCATTTAAACAAGATTTTCTGCTTTCTCATTAGAATAAATTCTATCTAAAATAATCAGTGGTGTATGGTATTCCCGAGCTCATTTTTGCTTGGGTTGGAGCCGTAGCAGCCTGATTGGCTCCCATCATAAAGACAGTGGAGTCCGACTTACATACGCTTACATATATGTAAGTCTGGGGTATGTGGCCTGCTCATATGATTCAGAGGCTTTCCCGTTCCCATTCCCAGCACAGTTGCTGGCCCTAGAGCCCACTGCAATGGGGAGTTTCTTTTGTATCATTCCTAAATAATCTGTGACATACGAAGTCACGTGCGGCGCCAGGTATTTTGTAGTACCTCAAATGCACAGAGATGACTTTCCTCTTGTAACCATCCCTTTTTGGAACACCAGGGCTGCTTATCAGCTCCGCAAATGCCAATTTTGCATAGATTGTATTTCCTAAAAGGCCCAGTGTGCCACAAGGATGCAGAGATGAACGCGCTCTGCTGTGTAGCAGATGCTCTGGGTTTGGAGACCAGATGAGGACTTGGAGCTGTGTGGCCTTTACACGGCTGCTTCCTGAGACTCCAGGCGAGCCCTGGAGCTTATCTCACCCACATTTCACACACTCTCAGGAATGCCTGACACAAAGTAGCTGCTCAGTTTACCAGCCCGCCAGTCTAACACATTAAAAAAAAAAAAAAAAAAAAAGAAAGAAAGAAAAGAGAAGGAAAAAGTCTTCTCGCAGGGAGTTGTGGTGTTCAGTCTTACTGTGCCTCTCAGAATTGCAAACAGCATTAACAAAAAAACTTTTACATGATCGTTTATCTTACAAGGATGCAAGTGTCAGAATCTTTTTTTACCCTAACAATCAGCTTTTGTTGAGTGCTGTAGCAGTTTACAAAAGTTAACTTTCTATTCTCTGTGTGAAGGAGATGAGAAAAACGGATGAAAGGCAATTAGAGATGAATGCTTCCGCAGCAGTATTTGACAGATTAAACTACTCGCGAGGGGTTCCGGGGCCGGAGGTGTGGGTCGTGTAGTGGTGGAGCACTTGCTCACCGTGCACCGGGCCACGGGTTCAATGTTGCTTCTCTTCTCAGTGAAGAGGAGAATGAGGTTTCTGAGGGCCCTGGTGACTGAAATTAAAGAGAAAGACTTGGTATACAAAGGCTGATAGGTTGGATCTTAACTTTCCAAGTATAAAAATAAGTCATTAAGTAAAAAATGTCACATTCTAGAATTTTAAGTGCGTGAGAAAATGCACTACCAACTTCTTTAGTCATATTGTGTGATAGCTTCATAGTCCTGGTTTTTGTCTACGTGAAAAATGAAAAAAGGAAAATGTTTAGGAGTAGTACTCTTTTCAGATTCCTTCAGAATTATAGCTGCGAGCACTATATAAATTCACAAAAATAGTTTTGAAGACTGGCTTTAAATTGCAATAGTTATTGTATATTCAAAACAGCCACAGAAGCACTTTATTTTCATTTTAAAGATTTACAATTAAAGTGATTTTATGTATACCTCAAATGCCTGATTATATACAAACCCATTACAGGGTTTATGCACACATTAAGTCCCTTCTTATTATGGGGTTTTGTGCACGTTGAATTCCTGGTTGTTATAGATTGTTGTTTTTCTTGTTGCCATTAAATGTTACATTTTCCTAGGTGATGAAATGTATTATTATTGGGAACATTTATTTTAGCACGTGTTCTGTATTTTAAAAGAAAAAGGTATTTAAGCAGCAAAGATGTAGCTGTTATGAAATTCATTTTTACAAATAGCTTTCTACAAAATCAGAACAGTACTTTAAAATTACAGCTCAAAGAATCATTTAATCACCACACACCTTGGTGGCTGATAGAGTGGTAAGTGACTCCCCCCCTTGCAGTAGGCTATTGATATGCTCACTAAGTGGACCTAAGAGCACTAGTATTTGTTATGTTAGCAAGCCGCGATAGCAAAGTGCTGAAAGTTCAGGGGGCATTTGTCTCCTTTCTCGCAAATTCATTTAGACACTAGTCTTGCGTGGCAGGCAAGCCATACAAATGACTTGAGATAAAATGAAAATAATGGGCTGAGCTGGGTGCTGGGGGTGGTGGTTCTGCTGAGCGCCCGTCAGTAAGCTTGAGCGTGACTATGCTAATGCATGCCTGATGGATCAGCTTTCTCTTTTAGCCTGGAGGACCATTAAGCTCTGGAAGCTAGGTCAAACTGATAGAGGCGGCAGAGAGAGCCCGTCCTCGAGCAGCAGTGGTTAGCTGAGTGTGTGTGATTCCTGACGTGCAGAACTAACAGGGCTTAAAAACTCTTCATGATCCAGACACAGATCGGGAAGAGGGTAATAGATTCTACTCTAATTTGCATAATCAAAGCTTCTCGTTTTTCACCTATAGATAACATAAGCGTGGAGGAGAAAACACTGACTGCTTCTATTGTATTGTTAATCTTAAAGCCCAGTAAATAATTGCCACAAAAATGTAAATAACTTGTTTCAAAAGGAAAGAGTATAATTGAAAGATTTTCTGTGTTATTTCTGTGGAATTAATTTATAAGCATAGTTGTGTGAGTTAGGTAATAAGGGTCTCAGGGATATGGACATAACAAAGTGTTTTTTCTTGGCCGTTCAATTCAAGCATAAAACTTTGCTCCCTGTGTTAAGCCAGATCCATTTCCTTCCTTCCTTCCTTCCTTCCTTCCTTCCTTCCTTCCTTCCTTCCTTCCTTCCCTTTTCCTTCCTTCCTCCTGTTAGAGCTTATTAGCTTACAGATTGATGGGTTTTATTTTGGCAGATTTGTACTTGCGGGCTAGATTCTTTTAATGTGTGAGTTTTGAAATAGATATACATTAATGCTGAGACCAAAATAACAGAACTTGATCATTCCTTTTTCTTTCAAAGCAGAGAAATTCAAATAACTTATTTCACACCCAGTATTAAAATGAACACCAGCATGGAAGAATCCAAGAAAATTATTTTCACTGAGCCCAAATGCTAAGAGGCTTCTTGCATTGTGAAGAAAGGGGTCTTTTATCCACTAAAGCTGCTCTTTTCCCTCCTACTCCCGCCGTCTCTGTTATTGGTTGTTTTTTTGAGATAGGGTCTCGTATATGTTCCAGGCTGGCTTGCTAGCCCAAGTGGCCCCAACTCATCGTAATCCTCCTGTCTCAGCCTCCTGTGAGCTGGGATTACAGTCTTGTGCCACTATGACCCCTGTCCTTTCCCTTTTGTGCCCAAACATTCTTAAACATGTGGTTAACAGTCCTGTTTTTGCCTGATTAGTCTCATATGTAGTTTCTAAAATCAAAACGTTTTGCTCAAGGATATTAGTTTTACAGACTGCAAAAATAGTTCATAGACTGGGCGTGGTGGTGTGTGCCTGTAATTCCAGCTCTTAGAGGCTGTAAACAGGTAGATCACTATGGGTCCCATCTAGCAGTGAGACCCTGAACAACCTGTAGACTCTCCCTGCCCACCCCCAAAAAAAGTCTAGCTAGAAGAAATGCTAATTCTTGTTCAACAAAAATTGAGTGCCTTTGTGTACCTTGCTGTAATTCACACTGACATTTTTATGAAAAACCTAATAAAATTCTATATGAATTTCTGAATGCTTATTATATGTGAGCTCTTCTAAGCACTTTGTGAGTTTGTAGGTCAGTACCCCACTAATTTCCTGGTAAAGAAACCGAGGCAAAGAATTTGGGAGGTACCAGGAATCGAACTGAGGACCCAAAACTTGTGGTGATGTGCCACTGAGCTAAACCCTGGCCCAAGGCTAAGCATGTTGAAAGTTACATCACCACTGAATGGGCAAGGTGGGATTAGAACTTAGAATTTAGGCAATTTGGCTACAGAGTCAGTGTTCTTAATGATTATTACTCTGTGACAATCTGATAGAATTTGTTTAGCTTAAAAATGTCTTGGGAGGCTGAGGCAGAAGGATTGTTGCAAGTTTGAGACCAGCCTGTGCTATAAAGTGAACTCAAGGCCGGCCCGAACTGTATAGTGAGATCCTGTCTCTAAAGGACAGAAAGAAAGAAAGAAAGAAAAAAAGAAAGAAAGAAAGAAAGAAAGAAAGAGGTGTTGCTCCTTGCCAGTGCAAGTGCCAGGAGGGCAGGCATGTACCTGTCTTGTTCACCTCCGTCCTTGCTCTTCCTGGGTGTGGGCTTCTCCTTGGGTCCCATTAGAGTAAGCTCGTGTTGCATCTGCACAGTGCTTGTTGTCCTCGTGTCCTGAAATGTCTCATTGCCAAAAAGCGATCGCTTTTTTCCTGGAAGTGAGAAAAGTGACTACTAGGTAGAAGCATTCCTACTAGCAAAACGCTTTGAGCAGTGCGTGCTACCAGAGGCTTGCATATTTCTACTTCCAAATGCACTTCCTATCTCTATCATTGGATAACACGGTAACATTGTTTTCTACTAAGTTGATATTAAATGATTGACAAAGAAGAAAAATATGAAAAATTTCGTATTTCATGGTTTGTGTTTAGAAGGTAGATATTTAAAGAAAAGTTTTGTTAAATGTACATGTAACCTCGTGTAGAAAATTTAACATAAAAGAAAAGGATAATAAAACATAATGGAAAATAGCTCAACAGACTAAGCGCCTGCTTTGGCAAGCGCA
>PVKN010039242.1:0-10917 GCA_004027915.1 Capromys pilorides | reverse complement strand
TTCTTTCCTCCTTTTTCCATCCCAGTTTCTCTTTCCTCTTGAACAGTTTATTCCCATTTCACTGTATCTATTGTACATTTTTTATCTGATTTCGTCTTTTGCTTCTCCCACTAGAGAGACAATACTATGTTTACACGAGTGCCTATGGCCTAAGTCCCATCCATTCACCTATTACCTTTTAAACTTAGCAATAGCTCTTTGAGTTAGGTATTGTGATTAACTGTACCCTAGTAGGTAAAGGAACAAGATTTGATGCAAGGGAGTCTGATCCAGGCTATGACAACAGCTCTCTGTCTTTCTGTACTCCCAGAACCCGGAACAGACCTGTTCCATAATAGCCTGCCATAATTACTTGGTGAGTGAGTGAGTGAACTGTAGTCACCATTGAGAGGTTGACACCTCCAGAACCTTCCATGTGGCTGAGCCCACTCGGAGTGCGCTGCCCACAGGACCCTGAAAGAAGCCTACAGAGCACAGGCATTAGGACACGAGCACACCTGGGTGAGATCACCACAGGCTGTAGAACGATTCCTGCTACCACACAGCCTCAGACGGATGTGCATCATGATGACCCTGACGACAGGCACAGGACCCCAGCCATGAAGCTGCTGAGGGAGAGCGCTTAGCGTCTCCTCGGAGTGTGCATTTCAGATAAATAAAAACAAAACCACTAGGTGATGATTTTTTTAAAATTTTACTTTGCCTGTGTTTTTGGTGGGGCACTAATGTACATTTGGAGAGGGGCTGCTGAGTTGCCCACGGCAAGCCGCTTCTTGGCACCATCACGAGTGAGGGGTATCAAGCCAAGAACTCAGGTGTTGGGGGATTTTATAAGAGCCCCCTCTTATTGCAACTTAATTAAGAAGCTCAGCAGAGATGCACGGGCTATTAAATAGAGGGCGACGGGGCCCGTGCAATTTGGGGCTGCAGAGAGACGTTGCCTTTATTAGTCTTCCTCGTTTCTATGAAATCAAAGTAGGTTTGCATTCCACATGGGGACTAATCCATTAGTCACTGCAAAATCTCTGAGGACAGGCAGGTCCATTTCAAACCTAATTTGCAGTTGGCTTTTCATTTTAGTGGCTTTGGAATGGAATTCATCTCCTAAACCCTAGAGTGTTTGGTTACCTCATGCAAATATTTAATACCCACAGCGAAATTTCAATATAACACTAACAATTTGTTTTCCTTGCCAACAGCCTCATTCGTCAAAGCTGTTGACCCAGGTCCATAAAGAAATGTCACTCTTACCCCCTTTTGTGATGGTTTTATGCAAATAGCTTGCAAGACTTAATTCTGTGGAAATGCTTAGGAAGACAGGAGATACAGAGGGAGGCTAGACCAAGACCCGGAGATGAGCAGAGAATGGCAGGGAGGAGGAGAGTAGAGCAGAGGTGGGGTCCTGTAGAGAGGAACTCACGCAAGGCTGGGACCCAGAAGGGTGTCCGGAGACCTGACATTAGGTATTCCCTGCACCCGGAGGAGGCTGGTAGCTCAGGGCAGGTGGGCAGCAATTCCTGTCCTGCGTATTCAGTGTCAGGGCCAAGAGGAGACAGACAAGACAAGGACCTCTGAAAGGGTCACCTTCACACCATTTGGGCACTTACCATCTGAGGAGGAAAAGGGAAAAGGAGAGAAAGAGGAAGCAGGAGGAGAGGGAGCAGGAGGAGGAGGGAGAGGCTCTGGGACACAGATTTATTGACTGGAACAAAGATGGTCAGGTGGAGGAAATGATTCCTTGAGCTGGCACAGCTGCCCAGAGCTTTCAGGGCACAGAGGGTCCATATAAATGTCCACTACTGCATCCCCTAAGTGGACCTGGTCGCCCTAGAGCTCGCTGGCAGTGTGATCAGCACAGTATTCTCTTCTCCCCTTCCTTTTTTCCCAGTTCTCTTTCCATTCTGCCAGAGAGGGGAAGGGTTTCCATCTGGTCAAAGCCCACATGTGGCTTGCTGTTTTTCTCTCCGCACTTCCTCAGCATGAGGCCCAGGGGCGACTCAGAGCTCTCAGCGGGGCCCCTCAGGTCAGGATTCTGCAGTGATCTCCATTTAGCTCTTGGGGAGCTGCATTTCCAATATAAATGTTCTTTTCATATTGAAAAAGCACCACATGTCACTCTTTATATTGTTTTCATCAATTGGGGACGCCTGACAATCCAATGATAATCCAACATAATGAAGTTTTAAGCCCTAAGAGAGCTAGGCTCATGGTAAATATAAAAATGACACACACATTCTGAGAGCATAGGGCCAGGGCACCCGCTGAACCTGCCGAGTCCCCGCTGCCCCAGGGCCCCAGGGCCACTGCTCGCGAAGATGCCACTCTCTTCCACAGTTGCATCCCAACTCCACGGGCCATGGGAAGCTCCAGTATTTGGGAAGCGCCCCAGGATCGAGGTTATGCTCCCTATAAAATGCAGCTACTTGACAAGCTTCCTTTCCAT
The DNA here is from genome assembly GCA_004027915.1 of Capromys pilorides. NCBI lineage: Eukaryota > Metazoa > Chordata > Mammalia > Rodentia > Capromyidae > Capromys > Capromys pilorides. Next base: position 8,474 of record PVKN010039242.1, on the reverse strand, counting down.
CAAAACAGCTCCACATAGGTCTCTTAAGCTTCTGTTCAGCACCGAGCCTGCATTTCACTAAGCTACTAAGCTCAGTTACGTGTGTGTGCCATAATTTTATTTTTTTCCAAAAGAGGCATTTTCTGGTTAAAACCGTTGATCTTTTTGGTTGTATTGTTTTTGTTGCTGTTGTTATTAGACTTTTTTTTTTTTTTTTTAACTGGGATTTGAACCCAGAGGCTTTGCACTGAGCTATTGTCGCGGTCCCTTTTTATTTCTTATTTTGAGACAGGGTCTTGCTAAGTCACTAAATTGCCCAGGCTTAGCTCGAACTTTGATTCTCCTGCCTCAGCCTCCTAGAGTACTAGGATGACATGTGTGCATGTCACCACGACTGGCTGGCTTCTGCCCTTCTAATTCCAGTTGCTGTGTTCTCTGCTCAGAGATCACTGTTTCTCTCAAATTTTTTTTAATGTATTTAGGACAGGGTCTATAAGGTCTCACTATCCAGACTGGATTAGTAGTGATTCTCCGGTTTTCACACCCAGTCTCAATCGTCATCTCAGCGTGCCCTGGGAGCGGGGCCAGCCCTGCACGCGGGGGATCGAACCCCAGTCGCTATGATTTGTCTGAGCAGGCACTTTAGTCCTCTGAGCTATTTGGCCAGGAGAATATGAATGAGAGTTCTGCTGCTCTCTTTCCTGGGCTATAAAATCCTTTATGATGGGACAGCCGCATTCACCAGCTAAGAATTCCAACCGCACCCTCAGTTTTGCCCCACAAGTGTCAGATAGCCAGGAGCAGAGCTGCGCAGGAGCAGAGCTGCGCAGGAGCAGAGCTGCGCAAGCGCACGTAAGGGCCACAGAGCCACCTGCGCAGTGTGCTAAATGCGCAAGTGCTGCACTTTCGCAGGGCCGCCCAGCCTTGCCCGCTTGGAGGCCGATACAGCTACGTGGCTGGTTTTGCCTGTGACGTGTCAGCTGGTGTTCACTAAACCACGTTAGCATCTGACTGCCTTGGGGATTTTCTAGAAATGAGTGTTAAGATGAACCTGGGTCCCCCAGTGCTGCAGCTGCAGAAAGCCTGGCCTCCTGGAGGTGGCTATGCAGGGCCTGTGGTAATTAACTGCTCTCACTGTGAGCAGCTGTGACCTAGGGATTTTTGTTACTGCACCTTAAACTGGCCCAGCCTGCTCAACACAGTCATCTGCACCTTCAGGTGCTACATCTGAGTTGAGAAGTACCACTCTATGCAACTGCCTTTGGGAAGCAGGCTTTCTCACACACAGCACCCTGTTCTCTGCTGGACCTGCCTTTTACCCCTGCCTTTGGTACCCAGTCCTTGTGAACTGCCACTCTGGTATTGTTATGGTTTGTGTCTAGTTGTCCCCCAAAGCCTCATGCAGTCATAGGGTGGGGACTTCTAGAGTTTGAGATTAACTCATGATCCACTGGGGTTATAGGTGATCCAAGGCTGGGATTACGGGTCTGAGCACTGCTGGGATTAGGAGTGTGGCCTGAGGCAGAGCCTGAATGCAATATAAGAGAGAGAGAGATTTTCTTTGTTGCCATTGTTGGTCTGTTGTGATTGTTGCTGTTCCACCTCTGTGAACTGTTCTGTCTGCCATGTGCCCCTCTGCCTTGGAGCCAGCTGACTATGGACTGAAACCTCCAGAAACTGTGAGCTAAATAAATCTTTCCTTCCTTCATTTTGGGTGTCAGGTATTTGTCCCAGGAATGAGAGAAGGGTAACTGAGACTGGTATTCTCTGCTGAGTGTCTGGCCTCCAGGGGGTGCAAGCACTCACTTCTACAATGTTTCCCTCTGCCTGCCAGTATTACCCTTTGAGCAGTGTGTCTGTGCTCACTGAGCCAGTCCGGAAGATCGTGACCCCATGGCATTTTCCAGCAATCCCATTTTCTACTGTGATCCAGGGTCAGAAACACTGGTCAATAAGCCAGGCTGGTGTCCATCAAAAATTACTTGAAATGAATGTAAACAGCAAAGTCTTTACAAGAGAAATACCAAGTGCAGCTAATGGAAACCGGGAAAAGATGTTATTAGCATAAGAGAACCAGAGGAGAAACTGAATGAAGAGACCAAAGGATATGGCCTGAAATCTCGCTTGTGAGAGACTCACGTGTTACCTGCCTGGATGTATCTCTTCACCCTGTGGAACTGTGGACCCGGCGTTGGTGAGAATCTTCAATGTTCTAATTCAACAGCACTAAAAACAGCAACACCAAAACACTGACTTAGGCAGTTAAAAGTCTTCCATGAGCAGAAAGATAGTCTTCTCCCCATGCATGTAATCATCTCCCCATTTGTCCAAGGCCTTCACGGATCAGGGATCCAGCATCATTAAACTGAGTGGAAGCAGAGGCCTGGCTCCGGCATCAGCATCCTCAGCAAGTACAGCTCCTCCTGGAAAATTCTTCAGTGTATGCATCATTGCATTGCATTCCAGTGGTTCTGGCTTCCATTTTTCCATCAGTTTCCTAAGCCCTAGGTCTAATTGAAACCACCTGAGGTATACGGGTGCTCAGTCTTAAAGGTACAGAAGTTCACTTTCAGGAGACAAAAAGGTAAGAGACCTGACTCTTCTTGGAAAACCAAAACTGAACTTGGAGACTGGTTAGTGACTAGAACTCCCAGTGTGCTTTCAGAAACGTTCCATGGGCCCCTGCCTTCCTCCTGGGATGCTGTGTGCCGGCAATCCTGCTACCACCACTTCTTTCAGAATGAGACACGGAACGAACCTTCTAAAGTAAAACCATAGGCAGTTGTGCCATGGCCCCATGATGTTTGGGCCAACAATGGATCACATATATGATGGCTCTGTAGGATGATATCAAATAACGATGCCATGGCCATTTTAGTTTTGATGAGCACACTCTGTGATGGTCACACAATGACAGAATCACCAAAGGACACTTTCTCAGAACTTGTATTAGGCATCATTAAGCAATTCATGATAGATAGGTTTGATCAGGACTCTACATTGTATGCAACAGAAGAGCTTAGTTAAATAGCTTCAAATTAAGGGAATCTATGACTTGAAGTAACTTGTTGGTTTCCAGCCCAGCTAGACTCAGAGGCTCTTGGGATTCCTCTGCCCCTGTCTGGAGTCTTCTGGTATCTGGATCCTCCTCTCTTCTTGATGTTCCAGCTGGTAGGTGGCAACTTAGCCCATCTTGGCTTTCAACTTGCCTTAGCCTCCCAACCTTTGCATTGTTTGTTAGAAGACAGTCTCCTGCCCTGCCTGCCCTCGCGAGAGGACAATCACACAAGAACAGGACACCAGGAGGTGGGGATTACTGAGAGCCCTTTTAGAAGCTGCCCACCACCCTGTTTCTGCCTATTCTGGAGAGTTGTTAGACTAACTTATAAGTAATTGATAGACGGCAGGTTCTTCTATTTCCCTATTTTAGGAAACCTCTCTCTCCTGAAAACAGCTCTTTTTCACACCATAGTTATGAGTTACTTTGTTGGCCTCAAAATCATAGAAAAGTGAGACATTTCAGGCAAAGCATCCCTCATTTTTTAATGGAATTGTGTCTTTCCTTTTTTTTTTTTTCCTAAGTGGCAATTTTGTAGGGTGCTGAGCAGAATGGTAGCATTGAAGTTGAGTTTCTCTTTTCGATACTCCCCCTCCATTATGGAGAAAGAACTTGTCTAGAGCTGAGCGGCTCCTGATCACCCACAGGCACCTGATAATATCCTTCAGCTCTTTGGCCCTCTGGTCTTGGCTCAGCCCGGGGTGTGCCGGGCTCCTTCCCACAGGGGTTACAACCATCCCCCACCTCGCAGTGACAGCAACCTACCCATAAGTGCTCTGGGGGACTCAACTGTCCTTCTCTTTTCTCCAGTGAGGACAGGCTACTCGTCCCATTTCAAGTGTCTTTGGCCCACAGATGCCCATTCACTGGGGGTGGCCCTGTCAAGCGTGCAGAAAAGTCTGGATCTCCTCAGCCCAGATCCTGGCTGGCACCGCTGTTTGGTTGTGGCCCATTTGGGTACCATGGAAACAGAGTAACAGGCAAGGAAAATGACTCATCTGGCTCAGAGCCTGGAAGATGGATGCAGAGGCCTTCTGCAGATGAAAATAAGATCATAGACTGGGTCCCAAAGTGTCTTGCCTCAAATGATAATTCTCTTTACCCCATCCATATAGAAACCTAATCATTCGCCCAGATGCAAATGTGAGAGAGAACTATCACATCAATTCCCTCCTTTTTGTAACAAATCCTCACCAAGGTAGATGTCAGTGCCATCTCCAATGCTTCAGCTCCCCTCCTGGCCCCCTTAGCAGGGATATCCTGCCCTTTCCAGTTGTGCATGGATGTATGGTCTTGCTTGGCCAAGGAGGTGCGAGAGGATATGACACGGAAGAATAGTTAGAAAGCCGGTATAAGAGGGAAGCACACAGGGAAGTGGTGGCGTTCAGGTAAGGCGGCGAGGCCTCTGCCTGCCCAAACCTCGGAGGGAGGAAGTGAACAAGGCCCGCTAACATCTTGGGTTAGAAGCGCAGAGTACCCTTTATCGGGCAACGCCAAGGTGATTCCGGGGTTGTTTGTTGTTGTAACATAACCTTATCTGTCTTACCCAGTAAGCCCACCGCCCTGCAGCCCAACTTGCTGTCTGTGGGTGCATCGAACACCTACGACTTCCTGCAACCTCACTGCCAGGGGAGGGCGGGCTCTCAGACCCTCCTCACAAAAACCCAGAATCGCTACTAACCCGACAGACAGCCGCTGACTTCAGCAAACAGGAATGAAGGCCCCAAACTTGCATATCGTGAAAGAGAAGGGAGCATTTAAAAGCTCTGACAGTGGGGACAGACACTTTAATGGTTCTGTCAATGGAGATTTAAACTTGAAAATGGCCAAGTGTACACTTTTCAAGGTCTGTATTTCAAGCGGAATGACAGGAAGGACGACCTGTGAAACGAAGGTGCCCGGTACCATTTAGGAATTACGTGAGTTAAATAACTGCTGTCATGCATAGTGTGATGTATGTTTTATTCCAATCTTTTTAACAAATAGGAAAGGGAAGGTAAGACAAAATGTTTCTGCACTGGAGCCTGGACAATTGATCACTGATCACAGCCTCAAGAATCAAAGGATTTCTGATTGCTTTTGTTCCCATAATAAGTGAGTCAGTAGGTGAAGGGCAAAGGTTACAAAATTATAGGCATAGAGCATTAAAATCGTCCAATTGTCCTTCTATTATAAAACAAACTACTAAAATGAAATAAGATATACTTTGTGCAGCTGATATTACTTCAGCATGCATTTACATAATTTTGAATGAAATTATGCTCCTCTTTTATAGTCCTGGGGTTCAAGCCCAGCCCACACTCAAAAGCACAGTTTTAATGCTCCGCTCCAGTGTAAGTCTTGGTCTTAGTTCAGACTCCTATTTCACTCTGCTCAGCCTCTGTGATGGGTCCCGAGAGGGACACGTAGACAACAACACTCTGTAACAAACAGTCCCTGAATTCCCATGGGTTTTTAAAAAACAAATATGGCATGGCAGCAAACGCTTGTAATCCGAGCTTCTAAGGAGGCTGGGGCAGGAGGTTCTCAAGTTCAAAGACAGCCTTGGTAATTTATCAAGACTTTGTCTCAAAAGAAGAAGAAAAAGGGAGGAGACTGTGGCTCAGTGGCAAAGCATCTTGGGTTGAATCTTCAGTACTGCCCCTCCCTTCCAAAAATACATTTTTGTTTGAGTGAGGCTGTAGTTCAACCATATGCCTCTGACTCAGAATTCAGGTCAGACTCAGCTCCACAGGCCTCCAGCTCAGACTTAGGAATGCTCAGAACCAGTCCTTCTCAGGTTCATGCCACGAGAGCAAGAGCCAGGCATTGCCCTCATGTCCACAGTCTCTATCTCAGGAGTCCAAGGAAGTCATGTGGCCAAGACTGAAGGGCAGAGAGAAGGGAATGGGACCAGTAAGGGCCAGCCTACTGCCCTGTATGGTTCTCAGCCACTCTGTCACCTGAGGCAGCGCCTTCCCTCTAGTACTTCTTTGGGTTTTAATATCATTTGCAACCTGAGCACTGGCTGAGAAGCTCGGTGGCCCCTTGCTCCTAGAAATTTCCCCATGCATTTTCATGTCTCTTTGCAAAGCCCCTCAGAAACTAAGTGGAGTGGAATAGTTGGCCAGTGATCCGTGGAAGGTAGCAACTGAAGTGAGGATAAAATTCTAGGACTCCACCTCCTCTTCTAAAGTGGTATTTGGTCACTGGCTTCTACCCCTGAGCAGCAACACTAGAAAACTTGTAGCGGGGGCCAAGGCCTCCCTGAATTAAGGGAGCCACTGAACCAAAGATGTACAAAATGAAATGAGCTTCTATGTCTTGCAGGCACTTGTGGTTAACGACACACAGCCCTCTTGTCCTCCTGTGGGCACTGTTAATTAATTAACATATGGCTTTCAATCAGACAGCTGAGCCATGCCTGCAAGGAAGAAGGCCTTTGTAGCTGTTATTTCGCCTCTCCTACCAGCCTTCAAAACATCTTACATTTAAATGGAGCTAATCCAGTAGACAGTCCTCAGCCGAGCTCCCTCCAGGCCAGGTCCTCTACAGCACAAGGTGAGGGGGCCCCTGCAGAGCCGCGAGGGTTAGGCTCTAGGTCCTTTTTCTCTTGCAGACTAGGCAAATGTCTGCACTTCTCTGAGCCAAAACAAGTTTCCCAGGTTTTGTGCCTACTTTTCAACCAGCCACACCCAGCCACCTTCTGACGAGACAGTGTGTTACCTCTCTTATTTCCAGATAGGCTCCTTTTAGTACTAAGATGACAGATACTTCTGCTACTTTTCCATTTGCATGAAAAATGTCAAATCATAATACATCGTTTTCACTTCAGCATGCTAACAGATCCTCCTTTAAAATCAGTAACTAGAAAGCTCATCCCAAAAGTACTTTCCTGATCACCAATTTTTTTTAAATAAATATATTTTTATTTTCCTCCCCTGCTGAGGCTCATATCAGCATACATACTAAACCTTGAAGATTTCATTATTTTTCTAAGATTGATACAACTCAGCCCCCAGAAAATTTGAAAGTATGTGCATTTGTCAAAAGGTCATGAAATCAAGAAATGGAAGGAATCTTTCAATTTACTAAAATTGAGATTTGTTTTTTGTCGTGAGAAAAAGCATACAGAAGTTACTAGAAAACAGGACACATCAGGCGTTGGTTTTGTCCTAGGACCAAAACAAAAACCTATATTCATTCCACACACTTGGGGAAGGGGGTTGGGCTTCCTGGCCCGATACCCAGTCCTCCTGACTCACGTATCTCTGAGGTCCTACTCTTCTCCAACTTGGCCCAGTCTTGGGTTGAAGGGAAAGCAATCCATACAGAATCAATCACCAGTCTTTTGTGAGACACATCGGAAAATAAGACCCTTTTCCCTTTGAGAATCTCTGTAGAAGCCACATGGCACTAGGGCACTGAGACTGTGTCCTTGAGCAGGTCCCCGAGTGTGCAGCCACTAGCAAGATTTCCTGAAGGTCTCACTTGTGCACCAACTCCAGCACGATTGGACACCTTCCTTAACTTACTGCCGAACCCTAGATGTGCATCAAGGTGTGTGAGAGTGCTCTTCATATTTACCAAGATGAATAATCAACCGACAGAAACCCGGATGGTCCAAGGCCTGCTTTTGACTGACTATTCTCCATGGGACAAGAGATTCTTTTCTTGATAAACCTTCTAAAAGATAAAGTACTTCTGAAACACAGTTCTTCTGCTTTCATTAGCTAGAGAGTGATCCTGCGATTTACTGACAGGTGGGCAAAACAGCTTGTTGTTCAAACTGGATCACTTTGGAGGTCAGAAGGGGCTGCTATTAATAATTAACCAGGCAGGGGATGGAGCACTTGCCTATCATAGGCAGGGCCCTGTGTTCTGCCCCCAGCACTGAAAAGAAGAAGCAGCATAACTAGGGGAGCAAAAATTCGGGGCCCTCCTGGCTTAGATTGGGTGTGTGCTTTCCCTGAACCCTCAGGGTCTCCTGGCACTAGGGTGAGGGACTCCAAAGCACACAGACAGAGGGTGTATCCCAAGGACAGCATCCTAAACCCACAACTGCAGCCTAAGGTGTGGAGAGACCCACAGAGGCTGCCTCCTGCTTGGCAGCCCTTTGAATCCTGTCTCTGTCTTCAGAACAATGGGCTGGACCTCCTTCCTGCCCAGCACCCACAGGTGCCCCCCAGACTGAAAGTGCCCACAGTGGGCAGACTTATTATGCTCCATATGTCTGCTGCTTCCTGTCACTCCTTCTAGAATTTCAGCCCTGGATCCTTCGATATAGAAACCCCTCACCTCTGATCGAGAGTGCAGTAGACTCCGCCTCCCTCTCCACCCTTCCATCCATCCACGCTAGCACAGATCTGCTCCTCATGCAGGGAAAGGCGCCCTGGCGATGGATCAGCAGTTCTTGTGAAATTGAGATGTGGCCATGACTTAATCTCCAGAGCCTCTC
>PVKN010039241.1:0-10917 GCA_004027915.1 Capromys pilorides | reverse complement strand
CAAAAAAAAAAAAAAAAAAAAAAAAAAGACAGGGATGCCGGATGGGAAAGGCCCTCTCAGAGTGCCATGGCGACCTCTGAAAGCCTCACCAGTAAACTGGGTAGGCTTAGATCACCTAGTTCCCTGAACTTGCTTCTGACCCACAGACTACTGCTACCACCTGGAAAGCCATTCAATTCCAAGGTGATATATTCCAACTTAGAACAGAATCTAATCCAACCAGTTCAGATTAATGTCTTCTCTAACAACTGATCTTCAAGCTAATAATCTCACTGGTCAGAGTATGATTCCTATCTCTTTTGTTCTTGAGAAACACTGGTTCTTTCTGAGAGATCATATCTCTCTAACATTCTTGGTGTTCAAGTGTTCTTTCTCTTATGAAAAAGACAGCAGATTAAAGTGAAAATTGGTGTGTGTGTGAGCACATGTATATTTTAAACCCATGAAATTGAAAACATCTGCACACAACTGTTTCACATCAAGTCCTCTTGGAAAAACACTCAGACAGCTTTGTGACCTTACCATAGTATGATTCCATACATCATAATCTTGTAGGCAGGCGCCAGCACTAGTGCTGGGCTCTTCTGCCTCATGAAAGTAATTTGTACAGAACCACTGCTCACTTAAAGTTCTTTTGTTATTCATTTTGTGCTCCCTACAACTCTGTAAAAGGTTACAGTAGACAGCCCAGTATGGCGGCACATGCCTGTTATCCCAGCACTTGGCAGGTTGAGGTAGAAGGAACACTAAGGCCAGTCTGGGGTACATAATGAGTTTAAGGCTAGCATGGACTACTTGGTCAGACTCTGTCTTCAATCCCACCAAAAAGAAGTTATGACAGAAAAGTTTAGTCCTTCATTTACAATTAAATGAGGGGCAGTGTAGCACAGTGGTTACAAAGTCAAGCCAAGTTGCCTGTACTGGAACTTGCATTCTCTCATTAGCTGTAGATGACTGGTGAATGACGTCACAGGTCCTCAGTCTCCTTACCCATAAACTAGAAACTAAAGTATTTCTTCTACATGGAGTGGTTATAAGGATTAAATTAGCTAATACATATAAAATGCTAAAGCAATGCCCAGCACATACGGCTACCCCATAGATCCTTAAGATCACAGGCTAGTAAAGCTAACAAAGTTGAGATCGTCATGTTGTCCCTTGCTGAGACCACACAGACTCCCCTTGCTGATATCATCTACTGTGAAGGTAACATACAGGGTATTCCTGGGCAAGTCATTCCTCTGGGCTCTTACCACTTCAGATAAAGCTGCTTAGTTTCACACTTTGATCCTATTGCTTAAGCACTATGGGCCTGTGAGTTAAAACTACACTCACTCAGAACCACTTCTTGCTTCCACAACTGGAAACTTAGCACACTCAAGGCTTTAAGAGGTTCTGATATTCATAAGCTTGAGCACTGCGGCATCTTCTCTCTCAGGCATGCTTTCAGCAAGTCCTGCTTTGCATTCCCAAGTAGCTGCTGGGCAGTAGGTGAACAGAGTTGAATCAGGCAGAATTTGCAGCAGAAACACTTTGAAGACACACTGAAGCACAGCTTCAAACAATGCACCACCACCAGGGACCAAGAGAATCACAGCAGCAGATAAACCTGGGAGCCTGACGGGCACCTGAAGTCCTCCTCTGAGGACAGGATGGCAGGCGTGAACTGTGCCAGCTCAGTATAAGGTCTGCAGCACAAAACACAGAGCAGGGCATGTAGCTGGTGGAGCTCTGCCTCGTGGCAGTAAGTGCTGGCCAGTGACTGTCATGTCACCCATAAGGATCAGGCATGGCTCTCTACATCAGCATTCTTCATCTGGCTGTTTACCTCAGTGCTGAAGTGACAGCTGGCCTTAAGGCACATCTGTCCATGCCTAAAAAAATAAAAGTGGAAAGAATTTCCAGTACACAACAGGAAAACACACAAAGGGCTTAAAGATAAACCTATACCTTGCCGTCTGATGTTGGCCATCTTTGTACCTCACTATAAAAGTGGCTTAAATCCAAACACCTTTGCTGCAAAGCTGAGTCTCAGCAAGTCTGAAAGCAGGAACATTCTCTTCCCATACAGGGCTGTGAGGCTCAGCAGCAGGCCCTGGTCTAGATGATTCATTATAATGCTTCTTTTAAGAGGACGGATGGCTGGGGTTGCATGTCTATAATCCCAGCACTCAGGAGGCTGAGGCAAGAGGATTGCTGCAAATTCGAGGCCAGTAGGTCCTGAGAAAGTCAAGCCCACCCCTCTGCTTCTACTTAGTGCTGCCCAGTTGCAGACACCCGTCCACAGTGGCCCTGATATTCCCCAGGCTCACAAGGCAGGGCAGGAAGGATAAGGTCAATGGTACTAGGCTGAGGAGATAGCTCAGCGGCTTATGTACTTGCCTACCTGGCAAGCACAAGGCCCTGGGTTCGATCCCTGGCACCAAAGATGAAACAAAACAAAACAAAACAAAAAAACAGATCAATGGTATCAATGGCTGTTGATGTCACAGGAATTAACTGTTTTGGTTCTTTGTAGGCTAAATAAGTTTTGAAACTTACGTATTTTTCTGGGACTGGGGTTCAATCTCAATGACCTTGCACTTGCCAGACAGGCACTTGTGCCATGGAGCTAGCTCCTTGCCCACCCACCCCCTTTTTTTTGTCTTTTTGAGACAGAGTCTTGTTACGTAGTTCAGGTTGGCCTTGAGCTCACTTTTGTAGCTCAGGTTGGTCTCAAACTTGCACTGATCTTCCTGCCTCAGCCTCCCAAGTGCTGGGATTACAGGTGTGCACCACCACAACTGGCTGAAACTTATGTATTTTTAAAATGTAAGTCTTAGCTGGTTGGGGTGGTGCACATCTGTAATCCCAGGATTTGGAAGGCTGAAGCAGAAAGACTGCTGCAAATTCAAGGCCAACCCGGACTACACAGTGAATGTGAGGCCAGCTTGAACCACAAAGGGAGACCCTGTCTCAACATACAGCCCCCGCCTCAGTGCGCACGCGTGCACGCACGCCCCTAGTTTAAATACTCCAACAAATGATTTAAGTAAACAGTCACTTAAATCTGGATTCAGGTCACAGATTCCACCAATCCATGCACGTAGCTTGAATATCAGTTCTGGATTCAGAATTGAGCAGGGCTTGCATCTGTTTGCTGTGAGCACTACCCAGTGGCCAATTAGGATCGGCAGTGTGTGGATCAAGGCATTCAGTCCTCAGAGTCTAAGGGAATGCTGTCAGGAGGGGCTCAGAGCTCAGAAGCAGCTTCCTGGTGTCTCCTTTCCTCTCCTCTCCTTCCCTCTCCTGTCCTATTTTCTCTAGGTATTTTTACTTCCCTTTCCCATATGTCACACCAAAGGCTGGAGCCTTAGTTTTCTCACTTTCAAATGGGAGCACCAGGCTTTGGTCTAGACGATTTATTACAATGGTTCAGTTAAAAGGATGGATGGCCAGGAAAGGTGTCACACAACAATAATCCTAGCACTCTGGAGGCTGAGACAGAAGGATCACTCCAAGTCAAGTTAGAGGCCAGCCTGAACTGCATAGGCTTTGTCACAAAAAGATTTTTAAAAAAAGAAGGTATGGATGTAACTGTCTTCCTCCAGCGGAACCTCCCCATCTCCTTGACCCTATACACCTTCATTTCCATCAGTGTCCCTGGCCCTGAATCTGAGCCTACATTACTACTGCTCTACATGCTAGCTGATCTTCATGCCTCCTACCTTTCTGGATCTGTTACAGTAAATCATTCATAAAAATAGAGTACAGTTACCTATGTGACTAACAGAGTTGATGTGATGATATGAAATAGTATGCATGACAGAATATGTAGAAGGCACTTAAAAACTTGGGTATGGGGGCCAGCAAGATAGCTCAGTGGTCTACAGCACCTGCTAAGGCAAGCTTAAGCAAGCACCCAGGAACCGCAGTTCAATTCCCTGCATGACATGCTGCACCAGCCCTGCCCCCAGGACAGGCTGAGTGAGCCACACACACAAACAAAAATCTTGGGTGCAGACCGACGATATAGCTCAGAGGCTCAGTGACTGCCAAGGTCCCGAGTTTGATTTCCAGTACAAAAAAAAAAAAGTTAAGTGATAACACTAACATGAATGTATTTTCTAAACCTCAAAAGAATTTGAAAGTATTTTTCGAGAAGGGCCTCGCTTCGTACTCCAGGCTGGTCTCAAGTCTTGAATTCAAGTGATCCCCCTGGCTCAGCCTGCTGAGTTGCTGGGATGACAAGCATACACCACTGTGAAGAGATTTTTACATTAAAGGAAAAAGCCAACTGTTTAACATAATTCCTGCAATGCTGCATGTATGTTAAACCTTGGGCTCCTAGTAAAACACAGCAGGATGTATAATGCACATGCTTATTTTCTCATCTTTTTTTTTTTTTAGTCTGCGATAGGGTTATACTATGCAGTTCAGGCTGACCTCCAACTTACTTTGCACCCCAGGCTGGCCTCACACTCACAGCAGTTCTCCTGCCTCAGCCTTCCCAAGTACTGGGATTAAGAATGACTGCCACCGTGCCTAGCTTTGGTGTCTTATTAAAAATAATCAAAACATCACAAAGTGTTGAGGCATAGTGCCACTAGATCACAGCCACCAGGAAACACGTCAGTGCCTAGGAACAACTACAGCCATCAACTCTGAGGGTCCCTTGTAGAATTGTGGGGGGCAATAAACAGGGGATGGCAAGGAAACCAGGACCTAAGCGCCAGGGAGGCAAATTGTTTGCTTTTATTTTGTTGCCCACCTTGTTTGCATCCCCTTCAACTGGGCTGACACATAATGTTTCAGTTAACGCTGCAAACTGAAGAGGCCAAGAGCAGCCATTATAATGTCCTGACACAGAAACAGACCACAGGGATGCTCAGGACAAATTCAGTGAGCAAAGCGGCTTATTTTACATTTTTTGCAAATTTTTTTGAGACAAGTTCTCAGTATACAGTTGAGGCTGGCCTTGTGTTCACATGAAAGCCCAAGCTGGCCTCAAGTGCCTGCCTGGCAAGTGTAAGGTCCTGAGTTTGATCCCTGGTTCTGCAAAAATCAATCAATCAATCAATCATCAATCAAATAATAAAAAAATAAAACAACCAAGCTGCCTTTGAACTCACAAGTGATCCTTCTGCTTCAGCCTCCCAGGAGTTGGGATTGCAGGCATGTGTGCCATGTCCAGAGTAATCTTAATGTCCAACATTAATTAAGAAAGACAGCTAGATCCCCTATCTGCTTCAGCTCCCAGTCAGTTTCACATTAAACAGCTGTTGGATACTCCTCAGTGAACTGGGGGAGGGAAATAAAATTGTGGTATTTTTTTTTTTTTTTTGGCAGAACCGGGATTCGAACTTACGACCTTGCAATTGCCAGGCAGGCACTTGTGCCACAGAGCTATCTCCCCAGTCCCAAGTTGTGGTATTTTTATGAAAAGTTTTTTTAAATTTAATTTTTTTTTTTATGCAGGATCTCACTATGCAGTTTGGACTCTAGTGATCCTCCTGTCGCCGTATTCCCAGCACTAGGATTACAGGCATGTGCCACTACACCAAGTTTCAAGGCTGGCACAGTGCACCTTGGGTTCCAGGCTGGCATATCATGCAGTACTAGGGATCAAACTTGGGACAGTGCACTTGCCAGGCAGATACTTAGGCTGCTGAGCTATCTCCCCAGCCCAGAAAATAGTTTTGACCTCATTGACTCCTAAAAGCTTCTGGACAGTCCAGACTGCTCCTGAAGACACTGTTTTGAAAAATATGTATTCTAAGACTCATACCTTTATCAGCATTTGAAAGAGATTCTCAAATGAGGAAAGGTGATAAAAAAAACGGCAGAAAGAGGAAAACATCAACACCATGCAGCTACATTCACAGGAAGGCTAAAACATTTGTTCTTTTAAATATCACTTGCTCTTTGTACTTCAACATTAATTTCAACAGGAAATGAGTGCTATTTGAAGGAATGAAAAGCCAGTGTTTCTCCTTGACAAGACGGTCCCTAGGACAAAACATATCTTCTGACTCCTACCAGTCCACGTGTAAATGTCAATTGTTAGCGTACATTTACTTTTTAGACCATTACTTATAAGTGACATTCTAATTATAAGACCCATAAGTAACCTTTCTCTTGGCTTTTCTTCTCTTACACTACTTTCTGCTGACAGTGATTCAAATATTATTTAACAGGACAAAAGAGCACTTTCCCATTACCAATCAGTTCCAAACGGCTGCACAGTCCTGTCTTTGAGCTGGCATCTCTGTGAATACCTGCTAGAAGGTAACCTACAAACCAACTGCTCACATCCTGTCTAAACTGGGGATGCTCCCTAGGTAGGCAGCTGGTTGTATCACCAAAAACAATTCTAACTAGCAAAACAGTTTTACTGAACTACTGTGAAGAAAAAGCATTACTCTTGAGTGACCATCTCGCTTCTTTATCTTTCTCACACTGAGAAGATACACGGTTTCAAACGTTCATCCCACAGATAAGCAAAAACAAAGCAGAGACAGAAACTTTCCCAGGAGATGTTTGGCTTTTGCATCTTATTTCAATTTACAATCCTCAGAAAAGCTTGAAGAATTTATTAACCAGGCCAGAATGTCCTTGGTCAACTATACAGGTCTACACTGGAGTCCTGAAGGTGACTTCTGGAATGCAGCTTTAGGCATGTTACTTAATCTGCACCTCACTTTCTCACCTTTACAGTGAAAATAAACCAAGCATAGCAACACACACCTTTAATGCCAGCATTCAGGCAGCTGAGGCAGGAGGATCACCGTGAGTTTGAGGTTAACCTGGGCTACATGGTAAGTTCAAGACCAGCCTGGGGCTGGTGAGATGGGTCAGAAGTCTAAAGCACCTGCTTAGGCAAGCTTAGGAAACCTCAGGGACCATGGTTCGATCCCCAGTACCACATGCTGCACCAGCCCCACCCCCAGAGCAGGCTGAGCCGGCCATTTAAAAAAAAGACCAGCATGAACTACACAGTGAGATCCTGTCTCAAAATAGCATAAAATAAATGTATTAAATAAAATACAAATAATAACAGCATCTATTCCTTAACTATATAACAGTACTGAGAGAATGCATATGGAAAGCACTTACAACACTGCCTGACAGCATACAGTATTCAGTGCCCACTACTTCATTTTTTGTGTACGATCTATTAAAAGCACTTCACTCTAGTCACAGTGGCTTCAAGAGTCCATAATAATCAAATGACACCAGGATCATACAAGAAGGAAATCCTAAGAAAGAGATGCTTACTGCAATGTCCTTCCCTCTCAAGACAGGCAATTTTCTGCACCCCCTGGGAAAGTGTTGACAAGGCATGCAAGACATTTTCAGAACTTCTAGGATGCTGTGCTGTGAGCAAGAAGAAAACACCACAGGACCTGTGCTTCCAAACAGACTGACAGAGTGACGGAAGCCTGCCCTAGCTCTCTGGGCACAAGAGAGCTGTGCTTCCTGCTTCAACGCAGATATTTCTGCACACATAGTAAAACCAGTCTGGCTCCAAAGCCATGTAGACAGAGTCAGGCTGCACAAATGCACATGTTGCTTAGACCAGGGAAGGGGACCAAGATTCAAGTAGAGGAGCTTGCTTATCTGTGGCATTTAAATCTTGACAATAAGAATGTATGGACTTGAGTAAAAAGAAATGTTATATCTCTTAGTCATACTCTTTACTGGGGGCTTTTGTGGAATTCTATTTGCTTACCACCCGACACACATCTCAACTTGCTCAAGTGCACAAGCTCCCCCATGGCGAGCCTACTATCCCAGCAGCTGGCAGCATCTGGAGAGAAAGAAGGGGTGGATAATGACTCCTGACAGTCAGGACAGACACAGGCTCCATCCACCCACCAGCAGACTCGAAGGCCTATGTGATTTAGCGTGTCTGCGGGTCTCCAAGCCCTTTTTCAAATCTTCAAATATGATGTGTCTCCTTAGCTTAAATTAATTCATTGTACTAAAAGTTTTACAAGGCTAAGATGGAAGCACATAATGAAAGTTTAGAATGAGGAAAAATGAAAGCTGTGGTCAATGCTTTATCCTAGTAGGAGTGTCATATTACAACTGGCCATACAGAATACTCTAATGAACAGTTTTTATAAACAAGATTTTCTTTTATTTCTTACCCATTAAACAAGTTTTTTCATCTTCTTCTACATTACTCCATGGTAATTGGTTATGTTTCCTCTTCTTTATTACCTATGATGGGAAATAATCTGTAAGCCCGGGCCAATGCATTACAAGAAAAAAATTTCTAAGAATTTCATGTATAAATTCAAAACATTATCAGTTTGTTACAGCATAGTGATATCCCTATAAATCCTCAATACTTACATAAAAGTGTAAAAAAATCTGACCTTTTTTTTTTTTTTTAACAAAGATAAATCACAGATTCATTCACTTTAGGGATAGACTAATCCATAAAAAACTTAAAAGGTCTACTTCCTATGGAAAAAATGCACCTCCACATTCTTTTTGGTTTTAAGAGTTACAATTTGTCCGTATACAAGATGAAAGGAAAAGAAAACTACCCGGGCACACACCTGTAATCCCAGATGTGTGGGAGGCCGAGCCAGAGGAGTGCGAGTAGGCAGTCGCCCAGGCAACTCAGGGAGACTTGGAGGAGACTGGAAAGCACAAGAGGGGGCTGAAGCACAGCTCCGTGACAGAGCACTTGCCTAGTGTGCCCAAGGCCCTGAGTTCCAGCCCACTACCAAAAAGAGGGGGGTCACTGGGAAGAAAGGAAGAGAGAGAGAGAGAGAGAGAGAGAGAGTGTGTGACAGAGACAGAGAGACAGAGAGACAGAGACAGAGAGATAATACTGCAAGAAGACATGAAGTGACTCTTTTGTGCTAATTGGATTCATGACCTTTTTATGGAAGCAGCATCCTTTTTTAAAAGCAGAATATACTCTATTTCCAAGGACACTACCTTAATCAAATACATCTAGAGTTTATGATTTGGATAAATTACATACATAATCATTTTTCACATTTCTAACACTTAGTCTGAGTCTTGACTCAATTAATCTTGAGATTGGTATGCTTGAATACCATGTATGGGATGGAATATCTTCTATTTCGTCATCCTAACGGCTAACACAAGAATTCCTCTTGGAAGAAACTTCTTTTGTGGAAATGTCTTCCCTCAGTATGGCCCCCTGCCTCTCCTGTCCAGTCCCCTGGAGTGGGTGGCCCTCTACAGAATGGCTGTCAAGATCCCAGAATGGTTGTCAAGAAAGGGAAATTGCTCTGCATTAGACAAGGGGCAGAATGTGTTGTTTTATCTCTGAAGCGAATGGGGAGAAGAATAATGAGAAGAGTGAAAGGGAGAGAAGAAAAGAAGAGTTAGGATAATGGAGCAAAGCTGGGATTAGGTGGGGGTGAAGCACTCAGGTCAAGGGAGCTCTGAAAACATTTTAAGAATGGGAGGCCTTACTAGCAAAACCATCAGCCTTCCTGCAAAGCAAGGCTCACCCATCTCTATTCCCCCATCTTCAGTTAAATATATAAAATCTGCAAAGGTTGTGCTGAGGGCCTCCCAAAATCAGAGACAAGTTTTACATCTGGTATATTTTGGCACAAACCAGTAGCACGGGAAAAAGAGGAACCTGGGAGGCAGAACATGCTCCATGAGGGTGAAGCCCAGGAAACACAAATGCTTTTAGGGCAGGCTTACATCTTCCACACATTCTAAGAGGTCTGGGCAAACCTTCTGCGGAAACTAAATTGATGCTGTAAAAAGACTTTCCTATCCCCTTTCAATGTAAGAGCATCAAAATAAATTGAAAGTTAACTCATACTTAAAAACCAAGTTGTTATGTTGTAGCATTTCTTTTTGAGACAAGGTCTTGTTATGTAGCCCAGGAAGGCCTTGAATGCTTGTGATCCCTCTTCTTCAGCCTCCTAAGTGCTCGGATTACAGGCGAGCAGCACCATGCCTGGCAAAAATCAATTCTGAAACCTAATTCAGTTTACTTTTATCTACCGAATAATAACAATCACAGTAACTATTTTGATGGCTCTAAACAAGTCACAGCCTTTAATGTATGGTAGACACTCACCAAAGTGCTTTACAGATTTTAGCTTATTTAATCTCACAACTATGTGGCAGACACTTTTCTTTTCCATTGTACAGACAAGGAGACTGAGGTATACATAAGCCCCATAGAACCAGGATGTGGCAGAGCTACAATTCAAATCTGAGTTTCTGCTCTTAAGAGATGTAGCTCCTCCTTCCCTGGCTTGCTTTTGTTGTCTTCTGTCCCCATGAACTGCTTCTCCTCTGGGATGCCCCTCCGCCACACCACCCTGCCTTGCAGCCACCAGTTATGGACTCAATTCTTTTTTTAAATCTTATTAGATTTTATTTTAAAGAGTAAAAATAGCAGAAACAAAGATAGGAAAACAGTAACAAGCAAGAGTACACATAGTACAGGGTTTTCAAAACAAGAAAACTTTAACAATGGTTGTATTACATATTTTCATCATCAAATCTGTTTATAGATTAATAGATATGTAAGATTGGTCAAACAATTAAACATTAACACTTGCAATAAACCTTAGTTTTTTTTTTAACTCTTCCAAATGCATTTTGTATTTAAGTCACTCTTCTAAAAAATAATTAAAAAATTATAGGGGTTGAGGATGCAGAAAATGCAAGGTCCTGAGACTGAGTCCTGGTACCGTCCAAAATTAATTAACTAATTAATTAATTTTCTTCTTTTGAGTCCTTATACAAGGGAAAATATAAAATATTTGAAAATTTAGGTATGGTTTATTTCACTAATTAGTATATGTTCAAGAAAAATTATAAACTCAATTCTAAAAAAACTGTGAGATAAATAAACCTTTCTTCCTTAAAAAAAAAAAAAAGAAAAGAAGGCCAACCACAAGGCCTAACATCAGGGTG
>PVKN010039240.1:0-10926 GCA_004027915.1 Capromys pilorides | reverse complement strand
CATTAAAATAAGAAACCTAAAATTGATACATGCTTTTGAGCAACTTATTTTAAAACAAAACACAGAAATAGGTAAAAGACTTGAAAATGGTCTTGGGAAAAAAAAGGTTTATGAATAAGAGGAGTAGATTGCTTAGGCTTTAATTAATAATTTTTTTCATTTTTTAAAAAAGCTCTGTGTATCATTACCTTGATAAAAATAATTTTTTCAAATAAAATAACTACAAAAATCCCATTTTGTGTTGTTATCATAAATATGCACATCCTTTCAGGCCATATGGTCTAACTTTTGGTTCAGGAAATCTGTTAACTGGGACAGAGCAGACAGAGCTCATTCAACTCTGGGGTCAGCTGTCTGGATTTGCACATTGGGTTGTTGTTTACTGATGGCCTGCCCTTGGGCAAACTGCTCAGCCTTCCTTGGCTTTAGTTTCCTCCCCTTTAAGTTTAGCATAAGGCTGTTTCATTGGCTGTTTTGGAAATCCAAGAAAGTGTCAAGTTCCTGACAAAGTGCCTGTTCCATTACTGAGCTCAGTGTGACTAACTTTTCTTCACTGTGCACACCTGACATCCCCGTGGGACTCCCACCCTTGAGAAAGAGGCAGTGGAGCCCTGTGTACAGAGACCCCGTGGTCCCAAAGAGGCCCTTTGCCCATACAGCCCTCTCACTTTCTGGAGCTACTGGTTGGACATCTGCAGGGTTTGTGGGACATACTCTCTTCTGTTCCCATGGAACCCAAATATTCTACCACTTCTTTTATCTTATCAGGCTTAGCCTGAGAGCTGAGTCTGACCATGCTCAGCTGTTTCTGTCCAGATGAATCCAGCTCTGGAACGCAGGGTCTGCAGGAGATAGTCTCATTCTGCCCCAGAACAGCCATCTCCAAGTGTGGGTGGCCCAGCCTAGAGAGTAGAGAACAGCCAAGACTCGGTGTCCCCAGGTTCCCCTCCCATAGCACTGTAGGCAGCAATTTCAGGTCCAGAAGCAGCTTTGTTAGACATTAAAAGTGGGTAGGCTTTCTCAGTTTGGATGGGGGAGCTGCTTGCTCAGGGTCTCTCCCTCAGGACTGGTTTGCAATTCATGTTTATGTGTTGGACCCAAAAATGCACAATGAGCCCACCAGCGCTGATACCTTGCCTGGATGACAGGGTGATCACTCTTCCTCTCAGCTGCTACTTGTAGAGAAGAGATGGAGGGAATGCTGGGTGTAGATGCATGAACTCCTGACGCCATTGGCACAAGGAAGCTATGTCCCCAAACACCTTACATGACACTCAAGCATGAGGGATTCAAGAAGGGTGATGAGAAGGGAATTGCAGACAGCTTGAGATAGGGAAGAAAATTTAGGAAAGAAGTCCTGGGCCCAAGAGACAGTAGGGTAAAAGAAAAGTCATACTCTGGCATCAGAGGAGTGTGGGTTCCTGTCCCCTCCAAACCACATACCAGCTGTGTAAACTTAGTTGCTTAGAATCTCAGGTTCCTCTGCAGTTAGGGGAGGGAAACTTTGCAGGCTTATGAAGGAGAAATGGAGTCTTCCAGGCCTAGCCTTTCCAGAGGGCTGCACATTCAGAGGACATGGCTTGTGATGGAGGCATATTTCCTACTTCCCACTCTGGACCTAGGGTGTCATGGACACTCAGCTGTGGCCCCTTGTAGCTACCTGGCTGACCTGGGGAGGTCCTAGGACAGCCATGTGTGGATGATGGAGCCAACAGAAGCTGGTGCTACAGGGCTCCTGGCCCTACGCTGGCAGGGAGGGTGGTGAGCTGAGCGAATGTCTACTTGTTCAGGCCTGTGAGTAAGGAGACCTGGTGGCCCTCCCAGGTCTCTTGGATGTGGTGAGAAGAGCCCTCATCCTATAGCCTGCCCTGACCCTTTCCTGGCTTCCTGTCTACTCTCAACTCGGGCTGCTTCCTGCCTGGGTAAGGACTGGCAAGGAATAAGCTCTGTGGTGTCCATGTTCTCCCACAGGCCACAGAGTGGGCCTCCAGTGAGGATACACGCCGCTCCTGCCAGAGCAAAGGGAAGACTGAGGTATGTTGTCTAGGTGGCCCTAGGGACTTTGTTTGGAGCTGTCAGGAAGTTGGTGGCTGCACCATGGAGGGACATGGCATGGGTGTGATATTGCCTGTCCCGAAGTCTGGCCTGGATGAGCGGGGCTCTGTGTGTAGGTGAGGAAGAGCAAGAATGTGCACAGATGCAAGTTGGATGGCACATGACCAGAGCTGGGGAGGGAGGAGGTAGTAGGATGTTTCCTGGCATTGGTGATGCGGTGGTGTGAGAAGACCCAGCATCACCCACAGCCTTGGCCTGTTGTTCTCCCTCTTGCCTCAGGAGGAGTGCCAGAACTATGTTCGGGTCCTGATCGTCATGGGTCAGAAGGTGTTCTTGTGTGGAACCAATGCCTTTTCCCCCGTGTGCTCCAGCAGACAGGTGGGGGACCGGAAGGAGTATAACAGAAGGCCTTTTGTCCACATGTAAAGCCTTGGAGTGGGACTGCCAAATAGAACAAAGAAAAGCAAACCCAAACCCAAAGCATAAAGGGATGTTCAGGTTTGAAATTCACGATAGTAAGTGATACCTTAGCTTAACCATGTCCAGTGCATTATTTGGGATAAACTTGCAAGTAAAAATTATTCATTCTCTATCTGGAGCTCAATTTTATTTGGCCCTTCTGTACATTATTGATCAGCCTGCCCTGGAGGGTCCACCTGACAGACTTTCTGGTAGGACCTCACCTACCATGCTGGCACCCCTACAAAGGGGCTGGGGGCTAAAAGGGGAGAAGGTCCCAGAAAGCAGGAGCTGAGGAGAAAATAGAAGTCTTGGGAGGAAAGAACAAGCAGCCCCGGGGCTTCAAGAAAAAGTGTTCCCTTCTCCCATTGTCCCCAGGTGGGGAACCTCAGCAGAACTATTGAGAAGATCAATGGTGTGGCCCGCTGCCCCTATGACCCACGCCACAACTCCACAGCTGTCATCTCCTCCCAGGGGGAGCTCTATGCAGCCACAGTGATTGACTTCTCTGGTCGGGACCCTGCCATCTATCGCAGCTTGGGCAGTGGGCCACCACTTCGCACTGCCCAGTATAACTCCAAATGGCTCAATGGTAAGCCATCCCAGTCTGGGCCGGGCTCCCTCAGTGCTGGCCTCCGTGGACCCTCCTCCCTGTCTCTCCCTGGGGCTCCAGCTCCATCAAGAGAGATGCCCAGGGCAGGGCAGATGTTTGCTCAGAGACTAGAGGATATCAGAGAGAGATCCAGATGGAACCACAGATGTCCTGGGGACTCAAGACAGATGGAGGATAGGCGCTCAGGGAGAGAGGGTTGATTAGGAATTTGGTTAGGAAGCATGGTCGTGGGAAAGAAGGTGTTGGAATAAGCGTGGTATGACTTTCCTGCCCTTTGGGGTTGAATCTCTAATTCTCCCTTAACTGTACAGTCTCTGAGGCCTTGAGTTTGCCTGTAGTTTGGTTTGGAGATTAAATGGGATAACTGTAGAGACTTCTACGACAGTGCCTGGTACCCTGTGAGTATTCAGTAATACAAGTGAAGCACACTGAATTAGTTAAATCCCACTGACTTCGCACACTTCTTCCCTGATGACCTGACTGACCCTATCCTTCTGTCCTCCAGAGCCAAACTTCGTGGCAGCCTATGACATTGGTCTGTTTGCATACTTCTTCCTGCGGGAGAACGCGGTGGAGCATGACTGTGGGCGTACCGTATACTCCCGGGTGGCTCGTGTGTGCAAGAATGATGTGGGAGGCCGCTTCCTGCTGGAGGACACATGGACCACATTCATGAAGGCCCGGCTTAATTGCTCCCGCCCGGGTGAGGTCCCCTTCTACTACAACGAGCTGCAGAGTGCCTTCCACCTGCCCGAGCAGGACCTCATCTATGGAGTCTTCACCACCAATGTGTGAGTCCCTCCCTCTGCTGCTGCTCTCCTGCCGCTCTCAGAACTTGCTGTGGCCTGGCCCTGCAGCCTGGTGGGCTCAGGCAGACCCCTATGGCCCTTGTGCCCTCATCTCTGAAGTAGAGGCTGTGTGTCTTCTCGTCTGGGGCACCCAAAGACATCATGGCTTACTGCCTGTGGAGTGGAGTGGTGAGCACCTGCCCTGGGTTGCTGGAGAGGGCAAGCCTGGGCCAGATGTGCAGGAAAGAAGGGTAGAAAGCTGGATTTCATCCATCAGGGAGAGTGAGATGGGGGTTGAAGTGAAGAAGCCTGTTTTAGATGAGGGGGAGGGGGTAGCCCTGGGAAGCTCAGCAGAGAACACTCCCTTCCAAACCCTAGATGCCTCCATGCTGCTAAATGCAGCCAGCAGAGGGTTCTGGCAATGCCGCACCACCTCCCATCTAGACTGCACTGAAAATCCCAGGCTGGAATTCAGAGCCCCTTTTGTTTCCTAGGTGTGAGGAAGGGTGACCTTCCCGGAAAGCATGAGACCCTCCCCCCACCGCCTGCTCTGGGTAGAGGCTAACAAATCAGGTGATTTTCTTGTGGAGAGTGATGAATGGGCACCAGAGACCAAGCAAGGTTTTGCTGAACAGGATGCTACGCAGGGCTTTGGATGTCAGAAACCTGTGGGTCCCAGTGTGGTATCTGCTTGTCTGTGGTCCCACGGGCCAGGCTTGTTCTGGAACAGACAGTCTGAGGGGATGGGCATGGATGAGAGGAAGGCCAGGAAGCAAGAGTAAAGAGGCTGCAGCCTAGGAGGGCAGGTTTACATCATTCGCACAGGCCACCAGCTAGAGGCCAGCCTTGGCCAGCTCTCAGCCCTGGAGGGTGGGTGACCAGGAGCTTAGGGCAGGAGCAGTAGGAGAGACCACAAGAGAAAACAAGGTTAGTGGGGATCATACTTAGTGTGTTTACTGCACAACCCTGTGAACCAGGTGCTTATCATGGTGGGGGCTGCACCCAGAAAGGAAAAGCAGTCATGGTTCTGCCTGCAAGGAGCTTACATTCTTAACCAAGAAGAAATATTACCAACCAACTGCATTAGTGACTTTGGGTGGTGGGGGTGCAAAGTGTTTAATAGTGCAGAGGGGTGTAGCCAGGAGAGCTTCCTGCAGGAAGCCATTCCAACCCCAAGAAATAACATGTGGGAAGCAATGCTTCAGGAACTGAGCAGAAAACAGTGTGGCAGGAGGTTCAAAGGGGTAGGCAGGGTGTGTCCCGCAGAGCTTTATAAGGGGTGATCTTTATCCCAAGAGCAAGGAGAAGGGCAGGCCAACGGTTGTGTGCTCTGAAGTGCTTACTTGGACTGCCATGTGCAGAACAGACAAGAAGCCTAAGGAGGCTGCAAGGAGACCAGAAGGATGTGCAGCATCTGGGGTCTCCCTTCCCAGAGGGAAGGGAGCAGGCAGAGGAGGGAAAAGGCTCATGTGGGAGAGCAACCCATGGGGCCCTGTGATTCTGAGACTGAAAGGGACTTCCATGTCATCTGGCTTAAGGAGTCGCGAGGCTTCAGCATAAACTAATGGTTTGGTAATCAGCTGTTTAATCAATAAATCAGAATAGGGTGGAATGAAAATATGGGAAGAACGTATTTAGTCTGGGTAAGTATTGTTGGATGAATCTTTAATATGGATATGTGGATACTGTACCAAGTTATAACAAAAAACATATTTCGCACTGTGGGGCTGAAACATCTACAACTCACTGACTGTTCTCCACCCCTGGGAGAACAGAGGATGCCAGGAAGTGACTGGACCTGCCAGTGTTCCTAGTCAGTGGGTTTCCTAGCTTTGTGACACCCCCGAGGTGCAGAAAACACCTGGCTCATCCTATGAGCTTCCAAAAACTGGGAGACTAGGTGTGACAGCTGGCTGTGGGGCACCAGAGAAGGGTGTGGGACCCACAGGAATGGCAGTATCCTGCCCTCTCCTGCCTTTCAGAAACAGCATCGCCGCTTCTGCCGTCTGCGCCTTCAACCTCAGTGCCATCTCCCAGGCTTTCAAAGGCCCCTTCCGTTACCAGGAGAACCCCAGGGCCGCCTGGCTCCCTACTGCCAATCCCATCCCCAATTTCCAGGTACTTCTCTTCCCTGTCCCTCCCCCACTGTTAACCACAACTGATTCCCACCTGGCTAGCCCAGGTCAAAAGCAGCCCTGGTGCTGCTGGCTTACACTTGCCTTTGTGTTCCGGAGTGGTTCCCTAAGAACAGCTACCTCTGTTGGGCTGTGAGAAGGAGGGGAAAAGAGATAAAGGAAGATTGCTCAGAGCTGTCTCTGAATGTGACCCCATGGCTCCAGGAAGGCTGAGAGGCAGGCCCCAGCTCTCCACAGGGCAGGGGAACAGGAAAGCTTCACACAAGCAGATTCTGGCTAGAATTTGGAAATTTTAGCTGGAGTTTGATCTTGCGTACACAGGATGGGTACTAATGACTGGAGGGTCTCTAAGAGGTAGGAGTAGTCAGGGCTTGTGAGGAGGAGATAGAAAAAACAAGACTGAAGATGAAGCTGCTAATGGTTGAGTTTCATGTCCAACTCCCTACCCCAGGGGTGGGTTGGTGCTGAGTGAGACTTCAGGCTTTGCAGTTCAGCAATCCTGACCCAGATCTTGCCTGTCTCTTTGTGACCTTGGGCAGGTCACCCAATCTCCTTCAGCCTCCTTTTTCTCATCCGGAGCTAGGGATAACACCATCACAGATAACTTTGTAGATAATGCAAAGATTAATATTCCCATCCTGTAGCAGGTACTGAATAAAAGGTAGCTGCCTTCCAGTTTTGGATTAAAAGGAAGAAACACTTTGAGCTAGTAGGGACACAGGCAAGGGAAAACACTTGGCCTGACCTGTGGGAGGGGCACCCAAGAAACAAGAAAAACCCAGACTAGTGGTGGGCATTCGATATCCCAGGCCACTTTGCCTTCTGCAGTCCTTTCCCCCTAAGTCCATTCTCCCCACCTCTCCACCTCATTTTTCTCTTTGCTCCAATGAGGCATCCTTTTGTGGAAAAGGTTCAGGGGCTCGGCAGGGATCCTGGGCGGGAGTTGTTGAATTATCACCTGCCAGAGGCCACCAAGGTTATAATGAGGAAGGAGTGGAGGAGATCACAGCTGCCCAGTGGGGCTGGGAGCTGAGCACCCCAACCCATACCCCCTGTAGTGCCGTACCTTGCCAGAGACTGGCCCCAACGAGAACCTCACGGAGCGCAGCCTACAGGACGCGCAGCGCCTCTTCCTGATGAGCGAGGCCGTGCAGCCGGTGACCCCAGAGCCCTGTGTTACCCAGGACAGTGTGCGCTTCTCACACCTCGTGGTGGACTTAGTGCAGGCGAAGGACACCCTCTACCACGTGCTCTACATCGGCACGGGTGAGCCGGCTCCACAGCTGCAGCTTTGGAGGTAGGGGCGGGGCGGGGCTGCGAGTTTTGCAACTTCAAGGCCCCCTTTGTCTGTACCCCAGAATCGGGCACCATCCTGAAGGCGCTGTCCACCGCTAGCCGCAGCCTCCGCGGCTGTTACTTGGAGGAGCTGCACGTGCTGCCGCCCGGACGCCGCGAGCCCCTGCGCAGCCTGCGCATCCTGCACAGCGCACGCACGCTCTTCGTGGGGCTGAGCGATGGCGTCCTGCGCGTCCCTCTGGAGCGGTGCGCCACCTACCGCAGCCAGGGGTAAGGGGGCGACGCCAGGGGCAGGGCAGGGCGGGGTGACGTCCAAGAGCCAGGGCTTCTGCTCTACGTCTCTGTTGTGTGCCCCTTAAGCTCTCTGAAACCTAGTTGCCTGCTGGTGAAATACCTCGAGGCATCAAGCCCTTATCACTGCCTAGGAGAATCTTATGCCCGTAAAATCTGATGGCTGTGGTTACCCCTGCTGGCAACCCCAGCTAGGGCTGCCAGCCATCTCCATCTCGCTTACTCTCAACCCTGGACTCTCCAGTTCAGGAAGAGGCCCTTATCTTTGAAACTGAGGCTCTTCCGACCAAGAGACAGATGAGAGACGATGGAGGATGAGCTAATGATCAGCGTCGGCTCGGTCTTTGCCCCTCCTCCTTCCTTAGAAAAGGAAGGGAAAGCTAGCTGGGGGAGGGGGGTGAACTGAAGAGCCTCCTGGAGAGTCGCCCTGGTTCCCACTCTTCTGAGCTCTGGTCTCTGTACCATACTCCAGGTGGAGTCACAGCTGGGAAACTGTGACACTAGCACTTAAGGGGGACAGCAGAAATGGATGCCAGAATCCTAGTGTTAAAAGTTGTTCAGGCTGAACTTCCTTGTTTTCATGATAATCTGAAACTGGCGTTGCCACAGCCACATGGACTTGTGTGGCCCTTGGATTGGAGAGTTCTCCTGGTGTGCCATCTATCCTTGAAATTTGGGAAGCAAATTGTATCCATGCTGCCCAGGGTTCTTCTCCAGCCCCGGTGCTTGTGCTGGAAGCTGGAAAGAGGCCTACAGGGATGGGAGGAGACTGTGATCATGGTGTGGCTCACAAGGAGGGGGAGGGCAGTGTGCAGACGCTTGCCTCCTCTCATCCTGCCTCATGGCTCTGTCAGCAAAACAGCACACTGTGCTCCAAACTCTCACTATTTCAGAGAAAGAAATTCCAGCCTGTAGCCGCCACATAAAGACTCCAAGGGGGTACAGTGGGAAGGATTCTACCACATGGGGATCCCTCTCAGCCCATCATCCACTAACTGCATTGTCTTGAGCAAGTTACCCTTTTTGAACTTTGGTTCTCTTACTGGGAAAATGGGAGGGAACAGATGGAGCAAATGACCTTGGATTTAGGCAGAGTTGTAAGGATTGGGGTGGTATTCACACAGTGTCTAACCCAGTGAATCAAAGTAGTGGCCAGTATCTTTTTGTTTTATATTTTCTCAATTGCATGTAAGAGTATCCCGGTCTCCTAGAGCCATTTCCAAAATCTGCAATACTGAAAACAGACAGCACTCATTGCCAATGAGTCACAGGCTACCTGCTGATAGCATTTCCCTCATCTCTCCTGTGCTCCTTTGAAACTTGGGTTGCTAATCAATTTTTCACACATGCTTTGTTTTCCAAAAGGCTGTAAAGCCATAAAGGAAAAATCAGTGTCCTGGGATTCTTTACACTCCACACCACAGAGCCCTTACCCCAACCCAGGGCACAAAGTGGCACAGGACTGATCTTTTTGCTGACTGATTATGTAGCCTGACAAGAGGATGGTGCTAGAAAGGTGGATAAGAATGGCATATTTAGATTTGGATTTTGACCTGAATCCTGTGGCTTCCTTTTCTGAAAAGAACTCTAAGGCACTGGGTGATCAGACAGTGAAAAGCAGCATTGTCATGGGGCACGTAGAAGTCCCAGGTGAGCTGATGCGGCTGTAACCCAAAAGTGAAGTCCTGGGATCTGCAGGGGAACAGAGCAAGGAAATGTATAGGGCCATTTCCCACTGACATAGTTCCTCAGAGCAGATGGGGAGTTTGGGTACAGGCCCAATCCCTGCCTTCTGGATCAAGGCTGCTGTGGGACAGTTTGGTGTTTGATGCCTTTCCCCTATCTGGCTCCCTGAGTTTGGGGAAGAAGCCCTTGATGTGTACAGTGAGAACCCTGCCAGATGGTGATAGGTGGATTCAAAACTATGAAACATAGAGTTACATTATTGCAAGTATGTGTAGCCACCAACTGTGCACTTCAGGTGTCCAGGAGCCCATGGCTAACCAGTAATCAGAATTTGCACTCAGGGCACATATCACAAGCTTTGACTGTGTCCTAAGACAGGCATTTCATGACTATTTCCTTGTTTTCTCCAAAGCTGGCAGAAGGTGGGCAGAAGATCCTCCCCTCCTCAGCCCAGAATCCAGGGCTTATCTCTATCTACTCTTCACTAGGACAAATCTCACAGTCACAGGGCACAGAGAAGACTCTGGCCTGTGCAGAGAAGACTAGGGATCTTTAAAAATGAATTTTTAGTGGCCAAACCAACCCCTCCCTCTAGCAGACCTTCCACTGTGCCTTAGGGGTACCTTTACCACAGTTCACCCACAGTCCCCTGGAGTCTAGGGAAATATCATGGACCAAGGCATCTCCTGACCAGGCCCCATGCCTCTGGCATGGTAAGTAATGACCACTTGCTCACAAGGCTGCTGGGATAAGCTGTCCATGCTGGACAGCTCTCGTGTATGCACAAGCTGCACTGAGCTGGCATCTGCTTGCTGCCAAGTCCGCCATCCATCTCTGTCAAGCTTGTAAACCCACAGACTGAACCTGTTTCCTTTTGCCATGGCTGCTTGAGACAGCACAGTAAAGCAGAATATGGTGACATGCTATTGGCCCAGTGGCTCCTTTTATGGAAAGAATTCTAAATTGCCTCCCCTTTTACAGCCAGAGACACATTTTAACTCCACTTGGGACTTTCATTTCCTTAAGCACATTTCCCATTGTGTGGGCTTTGGTCCAAAGCAGTGAGTGTAGATCCACCCAAGCTGAGGGGAGGAGAATTCTTTGATTATTCTCAAGGAAACAGCTCCAGAGAGTCTCAAAGGCCCTCTTGGTCTGTCAGAGCAGGCGTGGGCAAAACAGAGTTTGGAGAATCTGATCACCTCTTTCTTCCCTGTGACATAACAGAGACAGGAGAACTAAGGAGGCCTGGGGAGGGGAAGTGTCTATTCTGCAAGTTTTGTCCCTCCTTCCCTGTTCTGTCAGAGATCAGAGAGACAGGATACTTCATTCGTTGGCTCAGGGCCCTGGCAAATGTGGCCTGGAATAGCAGTTCTCAACCATGGCTACTTTTTGGAATCACCTGGGGAGTGTTTAAGACTCCAGTGTCTGTGCCTCTTTCTACCCATAAGGCCTAAATTCAGGCAGGCTCTTTGTTCTGTGTGCATAAGCATTTAAAAGACACCCAGGAGCCTCCCATTTTCTGGAATTACTGCTCTAGGATTCCTAAGGGACCTGAAGGAAGAAGTAGCATGAGACACACTGGACTCCTTTGGGACCTTTTGCT
>PVKN010039239.1:0-10917 GCA_004027915.1 Capromys pilorides | reverse complement strand
ATGAGGTTAGTGTGTTTCTTGTATACAGCATATTGTTGGGTTTTGTTTCCTTATCCATTCTACCAGTCTACTCCTTCTAATTGGAGAATTGAGTCCATTTACATTGATGGTTATAACTTAAATGTATTGTCTTAGTATTGACATGACTTTTATTTACTACTATTTACCACTTTTTCTTCTATGTTTAATTGGTTGTCCTGTTTGGTGGGATTTTTCTGTTCACATTTGTTGAGTTCAAGTCATTTTGGTCCCTCTCTAAAATATTTGTTAGTATACTGTGTAATGTTGGCTTTGACATCATGAAATTCTTTAGTTGTTCCTTGTCATGGAAGTATTTCACTTCTCCCTCGTATTTGAAAGAGAGTTTTGCTGGGTATAGCAGTCTGGGCTGAAATTTGTTTTCCTGGTGGACTTGAAGCACTCTGCTCCATGCTCTTCTTGATTTCATGGTTTGTGAAAAGAAGTCTGCCATTATTCTGATGGGTTTTCCTTTAAATGTTATCTGTTTCTTTTCTCTAACTGCTTTTAGTATGTTATTCTTCTGCTGGATTTCTGGCATCTTGATTTTTATATGTCTTGATGTGTTTTTGGTCAGGTTGATATTATTTGGCATTCTGTATGCTTCAGTTATCTGAATATCCAATTATTTTTTCATATTTGGGAAGTTTTGTGCTATTTCTTCTGCCCATATTCTTTTTATATCATTTGTATTGACTCCTTCTTTCTCATTGATTCCTATTAATCTCATGTTGCTCATTCTTGCATCATCCTGCAGGTGTTCAATTATTTTTTCCTGCATCCTGGTTGTTTTTAAGAGATCCTTTCTTGCCTTTTCACTAGCTGTGAGTGTGTCTTCAAGATCTGAGGTTCTTTGTTCACTTTCTTTCATACGGTTTTGCCAGCTTGTGATTGAGATTTTATTTTCTTGTATATCTCTTTGATACTGTTTCAGGCGATCTATTACTTTCTTATATTGCTCAGTCATGGAATCCATCATTTTTCTATTCTCCTCTAATTTTTTATCATCTTCTTTTATATTACTTAAGTCTTTCATTATAGTTATCCTTTCTCTCTTTAGTTCAGAGATTATTTGTGCTCTTCTCTCCTCTTTACCTTTCTGCATTTGTTCCACTACTTTAGATGCTATTAATTTAGACATTTTTTTTTCCTTCAGGGGTTATTTCTGTTCTGCTTTGCTCTATACATTTCTGCACTTGTTATTCCACTTCAGATTCTATTAATTGATGCATTTCTTTTTTATTTCAGATGTTATGTCTGATCTGAGTTGCTCTATATGTTTCTGTAGTTGTTGGTCTACCTCAATTTCAGAGTTTTTGGCTGCATAATTCCCATTTCCTTCCATGGTATCTCTTGTATTTGATTTGGGTGGGCTTGGACCCTGCAACTGCATCTTACTCCTTGTTGTTATCATTTTGTATGGCAGCGATCTCTATACTTTGGTGAAGTTATGCTGTTATCACCTATGGGTGTTTGTTCTGGATCCACCAAGCTTGTTCCCCTCCAGTGGTGCCTGGCTGTGAGCTGCAGCTCAGTCCGCTGGCTGCTGTGAGGCTCTGTGGGTCTGGACTGTGGGTGGAGTCGGAGCTCTGGAGTTGTCTGAGGATGGATGCAGGCTGAGGGTCCTTACCAGGCTGGTGCAGGGGGGCCAGACATGTTGGTGGATGAGTTCAGGACTGGAGCCCAGGCAGGAAGAACCGGAAGATGAAGGCAGGTTCAGGGGATCCTTACCCGGCAGGCGCACAGGTCAGACTGGACAGTGGATGGGCTAGGGACCGGCAGGCATGCTGGCCAGAGCAGATGGCAAATGAGTTTGGGACTGTAGTTCAGGCGGGCAGAGCCGGGAGATGGAGGCTGGTTTGGTGAAGCCTTACCCAGCAGCCGCGTGGGTCGGACCAAACAGCCAGAAAACTCATTTTTAAAAATACTTTTCTCTGCGGTTTTGCCCATAGGATTAAGAATCTGTTGCTGAGTATCCCCAGCTTGTTCATTCATTAAAAAGAGAAAATTGAAATGATTGAGTCACAAATTTGCTGGGAAAAAACAAAAGATGCCAAGAAACATTATTCCTGAGGTTTTATCTTAAGTTTGTCCAAATTTCCCCACTCCTATGAGGCAGGTGTCTTTGTTATTCCATTTTTACAAAGGAAATAAGGTTCAAAAATGTTAAGTGAACTTCAAAAGAAGAATTTGAGCTCAGGCAGGACACTAAGAGAATCTAAGACACTTTCACCACTATACTGGGGTCTTGCTTCAAATGGACTCAATAAAAAACAGAAGCCCAGTATCTAGAACCCATACAATGCAAAGCATTCAAAAGGGAATGATCCTGGCCATCCCATAAGAAACCCCTCCTGCTCTAACTTCAGAGGAGCGCGCCAAAGGGCATAAACTTCAAAGTGAGGAGCCAGCCCCTCCTGGTCAGACCAGCATCAAGACACCTGC
This sequence comes from Capromys pilorides, assembly GCA_004027915.1. Classification (NCBI taxonomy): domain Eukaryota; kingdom Metazoa; phylum Chordata; class Mammalia; order Rodentia; family Capromyidae; genus Capromys; species Capromys pilorides. The sequence goes on along the minus strand of PVKN010039239.1, from coordinate 8,454 downwards.
TGGGAGTATCAGCAAGGCACTGGGTGGTCCTTGTGTGACTCCCCAAGTGAGCCACTCCAGACACGCTCCCTGGAGAGAAGAGAAACCTTGCCACACAAGAAGGCATGGAAAGAAAGCAGAAATGATCAAGAGAGTACATATTACATATTTTCAGTTGGTGATATCTTCATACTCAGTGAAGAAAATGGTATTTCCTAACAGGCTGAGACTTTTGGATTAACATCCGTACTGAAAGCTATTGTTTGAAAATAAATTGACAATTTCTCATGGTCCAGTTTACTCCTGACTAAGCAAGTAACTTCAAGAAAACTCTGAAGTCCAGGTAAATACGATGTTTTCTGTTTCACTTATCTCACTTTCAGGCTTCTTGAGCTAGGAAAATAGAGGTGTGTGTGTGTGTGTGTGTGTGTGTGTGTGTGTGTGTGTGTAAAATGGGTTCTTGTTCTGAAAGCAATAAAAAATAAGCCTCTTCCTGGAAAGTTATGAAGAAACACTTACTCAGAAGAAATCTGGTATCAGGCCATGAGTTTTAGTAGCATTTGTTGGATTTTGGCTGAGTACTAGAGGCATTGTGGTGAGATCTCCAAATGCTGCTAGATGCTTACTGCCAACACAAGTTTATAGAAAATCAACTGAGTTGTTCTTTCACTGGAGGCCAGGTGCTGAGCTTGCCACTGTGTGTGAATAGTTCACATTTCTTAGAATGTCAAGGAAACCCCAAGGCACAGTTATGCCAGAGCATGGCAAGGATGCAGATACTCAAAGAATGTCAACCAGTAACAGTGTAAAAGGCTTGTGAAGCAGGGAGCCAATTTGGCATCTAAGTTACTTACATCTTTTTAAGCCTCCCTTTTCTCCTCTAGTAGATGGGCTGTGGTGGTTCCCATAGCAGAGCTTCTCAAACTCCCATGTGCACACAAAAACCTGAGCTGTGCTGAAATGAAGGCTTTTGCTTAGAAAGTTTGGGAGGAGCCTGCATTTGTACATTTCTAGCAAACCCTAAACTGATACTTGTACTTCTGATCTGAAGACGATATTTTTTTAGCTGGTTAGTTTTGTTTTGCCTTGAAAGTATTTTCTATGTTCTCTTTACTGGCAATGTTTCACACATATTATGCATTCTTTTTTATTAATGTATATTAGTAACAAAATAGTAAGATTTGTTTTGGTATAAGGTACATGCATAAAATATATTTTGATTATTTTCAACCCCATTATTCTTCTCTTCCTTTCTCTCCTCTCTCCTGATTTCCTTCCTCATCTCTGAAAGTCTATCTTCTAGCTTCCTGTGAAGCTCACATTTTGAGAAGCACTGATGCTCTGAAGTTTTGTTTTGCTTATTTAAGAGTTGAATGACATTATGTGTACCTCAGCACCATGCCTGGCAAATAATACACATTGAGTAATTTCTAGTGGATTTTGTTGTTGTTGTTGTTGTTGCTGCTGCTGTTGTTGTTGAGAACAGCTATATTATTTGGTAACTCAGAATTAGAAGCTGAGTGTTTCTTCAGATCTCTTTTGCAATGTCCAGGAGCATTCTTGAAAGTGTGTGAGAATATAGAAAGCAGAGTGGCATAACAAAAAAAAAAAAAAGAACAAAGACACAAGTTTGGCTGCTGCTGTTACACTTTAGGTTCATCTTGAGATTTCTGTAAGGTCTTTTAGAATAATAGTAGCCATTCTTAAAAGGTAGAGGTATGGGAGAATTCAAAGTAACAATATACTGAAAAGTTCTCTGAAGTAAGTTCTAATATGCTCTGTTTGGGCTGGGAGATAGCTCAGGAATGGGGAGATAGCTCAGTAGAATAAGGCTTGCCTGTCAAGTGCAAAGGCCTGAGTTCAATCCCCAGTTCCACAAAAAAGGATGCTATGTTTACAGGAAGTAAAGGTATTTCTGCAGGGTTATAACCCTCAGCCCATACTCTCAAACCCTACACTATTCTGCCTCCTGGAATAAACACTTCAATGATCTCTTACACCAATAGTAACAGGTGCTGAAAATCACAGGTGCATGTCCCCAACCTTGGTTCTTACTCCCAAAGAGTAAGGCATTGAGAATCAAGTTTAGGTTGGGAACTAGCGAAAGGAACTTAAGAAGATATAAATTAGATTTTTACCTAGGTCTTAACCCAAAGGGAAAAAACGAACCCTCCCAGTTCAAACATTTTCTGGGATAGAAGCCCACATTCAACCTAAAGTCAACACCCTAGGTAGCAATGAAACATGACCTGGCAGCTTCAAGGTCATTCTGTGGTCTGCATGGCACACTCAGGAATCAGCAGAACAGTCAAGTGGCTGAAGGTTTCAAGATTTGTGGGGTAGTTCCTACTGCTGTCATGAGAGTGTTTTTTTAATAAGTATGACAGATTAGCAGAAAAGATAAACTGCATTTACAAATAAACTGGGTGCATCAGTCAGTGCTTACTGAAGCAAGCAGACTTAATACAAGATATGCTATATATAAGAATTTACATGAATAATTTAGACTGACTGCAATCAGAATCTGCACCCTAGGGATCAAAGGAACCGACTGAAGGCCTGAAGCTCAGTGTAGTGTCCAGCATGAGTTTATATCAGGAGGCTGACATGTTTGAGCCAGAAGGTTAACAGGTCAGTTCTGGAGACTGAAGAATCTGCACTGGAAGCCAGGAGATGACATCTAAGGTAAAAGTGAAGACTGGAGTTCCTCTGAAGAAAACAGAAACAGTCCTTCCTTATTTGTTTCCCTTTTTTAATACCATTTGGGTGATAGTCCTCTCTGGAGTGACTCTTCCATTCCATGAACTATGCTGAGCCAATTTAGGTGGGCATTAGTAGCTCAAGTTAATCAATTCACTATCATCCTGGTTAATATGCTAAACAAATGTCCGCCTGAAAATGACATTTTAACATATTTGGTAAAACAGTAAAATGTCTACCAGCTCACTCACAAAAATCAACATTAGAGCTGAAAATGAGAAACTGAGTTTGGATCTCAATTTGTAATAGTAATACTGACATGGCCTAGCTATGTGTAAAGCTTTGGCAGCTGGCAGGCTTCATGAGGCAGATTTCATAGGTTCAAATTTTTTAATCATTTATTTGTTTGTTTGTTTGGTACAGGATTTCATTATACAGCTCAGACTCATAGTGCTCCTCCTGTCTCAGCCTGCCCAGCATTAGGATTATAGGGGTGCACCACCATGCTTGGTTTCAGTGTCCAGCAAGCTACGTACCATGGTTCCTGGGCTGGCCCTGCATGCAGCACCAGGGATCAAATCTGGGTCCTTGTGCTTACCAGGCAGGCACTTAGACTGCCAAGCTATCTCTCTAGCCCCTCATGGGAAATTCAGATCAACAGTTTCTTGTCTGTGAGATCTTGGACAAGTCAAAAAAAAAAAAAAAAAAACTGATAAAAGAATATAACACATGGGGTTTCAACTAACATTAAACAAGTTTATATATTTCAAAGGCTTCAAACAGAAAACATTACAAACAGACACAGTAAACATCATTAAAACAAGCTTCATTACAAATCTTCAATAAATCAATTGGCTTCTCTCACTTCTGGGTGAGGGTCATTTCTCATATCTGGTAGAATAAGAAAATGCAGAGGATAAAAAGAAATAATGTATGTGGAAGCATTCTAAAAGGTTAGAAGAGCTAGATCTGCTGTGAAATGAGAAAGCATTTTTTAGTTTGTGTCACATTTCATCTTGGTAAAATGAAAGATAAGATCCTTAGTGTGCATTGTTTCTGGAGTGAGCATTTTCTGATTTCTATAGATGTCTGACATCTCCAGGGCTCTGATCTGCCAAAACTTTTACTCTTACACAATCAGAGGTCATTGGCAGGAGGAAATAACACCAATTTGAAACAAATAGGAACCTGAACATAACCACTTCTTAGAACAAGAACATGTTTGTAACAAAACAAATCCCTCCCAGAGAGGAACCCTATGTTCTTCACAAACTCTCTTTATCATCCACACAAGTCCAGGCCCTCGATAGGCACAAAATGTTGACATGAGAGGCCTAATAAAGGGAGGATGTAGGCTCACTAGAGCACTGAGAGTGACTAATTGGTGAAGATAGCGATGCTGAGTAGGCTGAGTCTTCTGTATTCAGCGTCCTTGCTGCACAAAGTAGAGCTGTTGGCCTCCAGTAGCAGAGAACTACTCTTCTCATACAGTGATGGACTTACCCTTCTTCCCCACTGAGGAGCACCCCGATTTATCACTCATTACACACATACAAAATACCAAGAGGTAGTTTAGTGTAGATAGTAAGTACAGGCTGTGAGAAAAACTGAAATCGATACCCTAATCATATTACCTAACATATGTGTAAACTTAGGAAAGTGACATATCTGTCAGCATCTTGGTTCTTTGTACAATTAAAATATAATTGTACTTCTTTACATCAGTTGTCTATTGCCACTGAACTGTACCTGAAAGTCAGCATCATAAAAAGTGTTTTCTGTGGGTCAAGTTCAGAAGTGCCTTAGCAGGGTGGTCCTATCTCAGGGTCTCTCAGAAATCTCCACTCAGGCTTCTAGCCAGAACTCCATCACCTGGGATAAGTACATCTGTTTACAAATGCCTTTATGTGATATTTGGAAACATTTATTTCCCTCCTGAACATGGGATGGGGTCCTCCATTTCTCACCATGAAGGAAGCTGCAGTCTCTATACCATAACCTCTGACTGCAACTTCTGAAGCAACATGCCATCCTTTCTACTCTTGCCTGTTGATTATAAGTGAACCCTGAGATAATGTGGAAAGTGGCTACACAATTTTGTGTACACCAAGAGTTGGGGAACATTGATATCTACCTTGGAATTTGGGTATCCCACTACCTGATGAACTTATTGGAAAACTGGTAAACCCATATGTCTAAAAGTCTTAGATTAGGATCTAAAACATCATAAGCACTAGATAAAATATTTAAATTATCATTTTGAGGTTATTGTTAGTTTAAACAGTAATGTCTTAAACAAATATCAGGTATCAAGAATAATCTGTAGGAGTTTTCATTGGTCACATGACAAGTACAAACAATGGTGGTGCCAAGTTTGGATCAGGGATTCAGCTTTATCACTCATTCCTGCCACTGCCACTCTTGATGTAGGTCTTTGTTTCTTATGAGCAAAAGAAAGCTGCCAAGAATTGAATTCCAATGGAAGACAAAAGCAGGACAAAAGAGGGTAGGTAGAAGTGAGAATAACTCTGTTTTGTTTTGTTTGGTTTGGTTTTATTTTTCTTTTAGCAAAGGGAAAGTATTTTCAGAAGCTTTCCAGATGACTTCTCCATGCATCTCATTAGGCAGCCATATTCCTATCCTGAGCTTCAGAAAAGTTTGGAAGATATCTCACAGTTTTTGAGATGGTGATCTCAACAGACTCGTCATGGACATCAAGGAAGGGAGCAGCTGCTGTGAGCTCAGGGGGCCTCAACAAAATACCATAGAGTGCTGACTTAACAAATGTTTACTTTTCACAGCTCAAGATACTGGAAAGTCCAAGGTCAGTGCAACCATTGCTTCAGTTCTTGCTGAGAGACTTCTTCCCACCTTGCTTACATGACCTTTTCTTGCATGGTGATCTCTTTTTCTTTACTTCTCTTATCACAAACCAATGGACCTACCCTCAAGTCTTCCTCTAAGCTTACTTAGCTCTTGAAAGCACCACTCCCTAATGTCATCACATTAGAAATTAGAGCTCTGAGATATGAAGGAGGCCAGGGGTGATGTTGAAACATTTGGTCATCAACAAGGAGTTATCCAAGAGTCTGACAATCTCCCCATGCAAGTTATATCATTTGACACACTTTAAGATAATTCTTTTCACTTAGAATAAAATATACTGGAAAGGCTGTTCAATTCGCCAAGCAATACTTCTCCATCTGATTAAATATTGTTAACCTGGCAGCATTCAGAAAATAAAGTGTTGAACATAACTGATAAATATCTTCAAATTTGCTACAGCTGGGCATGCCAGATAGCTCAGTGGACTAATGCACCTGTGTCTTATTTACTCTTCTCTCATTGCTGGAACAAATACCAAACACTCAAAATGAAGGAAGGAAAGGCTTATTTAGCTCACAGTTACTGGAGGTTTCAGTCCATATTCAGCTGACTCCAAGGCGGAGTGGCATATGGGAAAGGGCAACCTTCCATGGTGGCCGGCACAAGCAAGAGCTCAGGGAGAGATAGCAGCTGCTCAAGCAGCTAACTTCTCTTCCCCCTTACGTTGAAATGTAAATCACCTGCCCCAGGGGAAGTGCAGCACTTACTCTCATAATGATTGATTACAAATTCCAGAAGCCACCCCATGAAGGCATGAGGCTTCAGGGGGACACCTGTACACAGACCATAACAACCTGCTTCAGCAGAGTACAGCAGCTGGCACCCTGAGATGGTAATTGAGATTGGGTATGGTGGTGTGTGTCTATAATCCCAGCACTTGAGAGGTTGAAAACAGGAGAATCACTTCAAGTCCAATCTATGGAGTAAGACCCTATACACCCTGTACATGCTATAGACCTTGTCCTAAATTCATAAAAAAAAAAAAAATTAAAAAAAATTTAAAAAACAAAATTGTTAAATCTTACCATAATTTAAGTGGAATTATGTCAGTCTTACTGAAATGCTTTACCTCCATGTCTTACTTGGTAGTGTGAACATAGTTTAACATTCATTGAATGAGAGTTGCCATTGGGTATCAACTATTGCACTGTGTGCAAACATCATGCTATACTCAGAGACTACCTGCTCTAATTCTAAATTCTCCTATTTTGTTCAATGTTCCATGAGTAGTCTACATTATATCACAAAACGTCTGCAGTTTTGTGCAAAAGTACCTCCTCCCTTAAGGCATGTTTGTTTTCTTTTGTCATTTCTATCTCCTTGAAATTTCTAATTTTAGTAGATGCTACTGTTTGTACTTTAACAATAACTTAGGACAGCATGAAATAACAGCAGGGGAGCCACAAGGAGCCCCTAGTTCTCCTACAGGAACATGGCGGTAAAGAAGGTGCCAAACACAGGGATTTCAGAAGTCTCCAAATATTTCTTCTCTACAAGACAAGGATGCCAGGTGGCTTGCTCAACCAACTCTTCAGTGATTTTGCAGGCCTGAGCAGTTTAAGGGTACATGGCTTATTACTCTGAAAAGCCAAGGTGGGGGTGTGAGAGAGCAAATGGATTATTCTCTAACCACTGCTGGGATTGGAATGTGTCTTCCAGAAGTTCATATGTTGAGAACTTGGTCCCTAGCATAGAAATTTTGAGAGGTGGACATTTGGAAAAATAATTGTCATTGTGGTGCTTCCCTTAGAAATGAGCTAATCCACGTATAAATTAATGGATCAATGGGTTATTGTGGAAATGGCTTTGTTATAAAAGTAAGCTCTCTGCTGGACATGGCATTGTCTCCATAGTGCTGAGTAAGGCCATAAACTCACCAGCACATCTGGGACCTAGAGAAATGAAGGTTCAGCTCTATGTTTAACAATTTCTTGCAAAATCTGAAATGATCTCAAGTGTTCTCACTATTCAAGAGAGGCAAAGATACATAATGATGGAGTTTCAGTAGCTTTCAAAATTGCATCAAATTTTATAATTAACCAGCTGAATCTTTCCTAGCTCTATGGTTTTAACCTAAGAAAATCTGATTTTCCAGGGCCTGTGAGCCAGTTGTTTTAGGCAAAATCCTGATTAGATTTCTTGGCCTATTTATACCTTGGCCTACATCTTTGGGCTGCACCAGTTGGTATCATCCTTCATGGTTGTTAAGTGATGGTCTTGTCTTGGGAGGCAAGCATGTTTAATTCTGACAAGCTCCTGTGTTCTTGGCATTCCTATAGTGGAGTCATTTCTCAAAATTAAAGCCCACTGATGCTATACATACCCTACTTGTCATCAGTAATTTAGGGACAGTAGCAGTAGATTAAGTATGTGGTGAGTTCTCACTAGTTTCATGATAATAGTCAATGCTTAAATTAGTACTTTGTGCACTCTAGTGAAAGGGTCTTTGCTGTTGTTCAGGATTCTAGTTTACAAGATAAACAACAGATTTGATTAAAAAATCATGGAAGAATGGGACCTGTCAGATATCTCATCAGACCAAAGCACCTGCTTAGGTAGGCACAGGGACCTCAGTTCCATCCCCAGCATGCCATGCCAGCCCCACCCCCAAGGCATGCTGAGAAGGCAAATGAGATTGGGTATGGTGTTGGGATTACAGCTTGGGAGGCTGAAAACAAAAGGATTTCTATGAGTCCAATCTGTGTAGACCCTGTTGTAAATACACAAAAAATAAAATAAAACAAAGTAAAATAAAATAACATGGCAGATAATGAACATAAATTATCACAGCTAACAAAATTAAACATTTGTTACAAAAAATTTCATTCATCATGAAATTTGAAGGGAGACTGTTAGAGAAAAGGAATGGAATGAAAGAAGCAGGCAAGG
>PVKN010039238.1:0-10917 GCA_004027915.1 Capromys pilorides | reverse complement strand
TTTAAAAATCCATTAAAATGCACATTGGAATCTTTAACTTGTAGTTACTCAAAGTCTGTACAGCTGATTTACAATTACTTATCAATTCTTCTTCTCCTCCCAGAAGGCACCTCTCAATATATAAAGTAAAACTGCAGCTCTGCTGCGATGGGCTCCAAATTGCAGCATTTCTCTGCCAACAAGAGAGAAAAAGGCTCTCCTGGGACTATCTGTGAACCATAGATCCCCCCAAGACCCATTGGAGAGGCAGAGACTATGGCAGACCACACGGAGTCCCAGAGGCCTTGCAACCAAGTGGCAACAGTCACAAAAATACAAACCCCAATTAAACAGAGTCTCCTGGAGTGGGCCCAGGCAAGGACATTATTTTAAAAACTCCCCAGGTAATGTTGATGTGTTGTCAACATTAAGATGCACAGCCCTAATGGATTAATTTCCTAAGGAGTCATTTGAATATGGCCTTTGAAAAGAAGGAAAATTAAAGTGGAGAGGAATTGGTTGACGAAGGCCAAGCTGTTGCATGGCCCTGAGCCTTGTGAGGAAATGATTATGCAAATGCAATGGCAGAACTCTCTGGGTGCAATGTAGGCAGGGCTTGCACAGTTAGAGGGGTCAGTGGGGTCCTCCCTCACCCTCACTATAAACCGATGTCAGATCAGACATCTCTGGCTAGGAAAATTTTGTGTTGAAGCTTGCTCTCAAGGTTATCTTTTTTTCACAAAAGCACTGGATAGAAAAATTCAGATTTGATGCTGATGCCAGGGCACTAGAGACCTCTGGGGCTCCAGAAGCAGCCAGTGTTTTCTGTGAGAGTTCATCACTTAATGCACAAGATGCTCTGGACTTCAGCGTGGAAAATTAGCATAGAGCCGCAGCCCTTCTATTCTGCTTTAAGGCATCCTTTAGAGTCAGTGTTGGGAGTGTGTCTGGCTTCTGTCTGGCAGAGGGACAACAGCAGAAGGCAGGGAAGTCCTAGCAGCCTTCTGATTTCTGCCCTTTTTTTCTTTTTCTTTTCTTTTTTTTGTACCCAGGATGGATCTCAAGACCTTGCACTGGCCATGCAAGCACTTGTGCCTCTGAGCCAAATCCCTGCCTCCCCAACCCTTTTTTTTTTACATGTGAGGAAACTGAACTCAAATCCACATGGGTCTTATAAAAGCAAAGTCCTAGTCAAAACACAAGTGTAACTTTCCTTTAAGTTTCTCAAAATTCAGTAGAATTTTTGACTTGAGGTTGTGACTTTTCTCCAAGCAATAATACAAGTAGGCATTTCTCTGAATGAATGATATTCATCATAATCACCCTTGCTGTTATCAGCTACTGGAATTGTACTATTAGCTAACATTGCACTTATTGAAGACAGATGTGTCTTCCATATGCTGCATGCTTTACATTTATCATGATTAATTTGCAGCACCAACCTTGAAGGCCATTTTGTTTCCATTTTGAGAACACTGATGTCACACTGGTAGAATTATACCATTCAAGATTTTGACCTACTTCTAAGGCTGACCGTCAGTAGTAGATGCACATTTCTAGTAACTGAAGCACCAGAACATGTTCTAGAAGGTCATGCCCCCTGCTGTGTTCCTTTGTGGCCCTTGGTCCTGGGCACCTCAGCCCTGTTCCCTGTGTCCTCTTCTAGAGATGTACCCAGAAGAACTCTACAACCTCAGTTTGGTTTTGATTTTATTTTGGCCAGGCTATACTTGAAATTTTTCTGGGACTCCGTATATATTTTATCTGCTTTAAATTCAGTTTATTTTGCTGCCTGGCATACTCTCCATTCCTGTGGTTCAGAAGGAAGAAAATGCGGTTCAGCTCAGCCAGAGTTGCAAACAGATGTTCCGTGTGTCTCCTTGCGTAGTGGTGGCAATGCATCACGCCCGACGTCTGGGCCTCCGCTTGCCAGCCCTGCTGCACCCACACCAGCTGCTTTCAGACACCCTGTGATAAGCAAAATCTGAAGTTAGCTTGAACCAACCAAAGTCATTTCATTCTCCTGCTCGCGTGCATTAGCATCTGGACTTCTGCAGAGGCCACCTGCTCAGGGGAAATCTAGTGGTGTGGTATCTTTGCAGAGAGGAGGATGAGGATGCAAGGGCCACGTGTGCAAAGCTGCCTAGAAGTCTGGCGTGGCCTTAAGGATGTAAGGAAATTATTCTCTTTTGTGGGGATTTTTCATTTTAAAGGTGGATTTGCCAAATATCACCCTTCACCACCTCACTTTTCCCTTACATTGTTTTTTTCTTAGAAAAAGACTTATTTGCAAATGTGTGATTTGCACACAACTTGGAAACCCTACTTCTATAACCCATTAGAGGACAAAATGCACAACAGCTGAATTTAAAGCACACTGCATTTATAGACAGTGAGAGTTTTCCTGTCAAAATTAACATTATATGTAGGCATAGGTTAAGGTACAAAAACCCCATGGTGTACGCCACATACATGTATCTGCCTGGAAGGGCTCCAGTGCAGTCAGTTGGATAGTACTCCTGAAGCTCTCAGAGGGAAGTGTGCTGGAGTTGCTTCAGTTAAAAATGTAATCCAAAGTGACAGCCTCACTTTGGGAGCTCACCTCCAGGCACACAACGCAGGGCTCCGGGAAGGTGATCTTGCAATGCCCTCTGACATTCTGTGTCATCAACACCAGCCTCAGTCCCTACAGTTCTGAGGTGTTGCAGCTACACCCTAGAGTGGGACTGTAATAGGGACAAAGGCCACACTGTTCTCTCGAATGTCAGTGCCAAGTCTAAAGGGCAGTGGCTTCTGCGGTGTGTATTCCACATTGATGCAGGACCAGGGTGTGGGGAGCACAGGTATGGTAGGACAAAACTGAGAAAGCCACAGGACCACGTCTCCATGGACTCTGTATGCAGGATTCAATCATTAGTACCAGACAGTGGGACAGGAGAGAAGATGGAGGCCGCTGGGGGGAAATGAGGAAAAATGACTACACCGAGCTCTGTCTCTCAGTTTGCCCAGTGTCTTTGCTTGTTGAACCTCATCTAGTGGGACTCTGCTAAATACCGTGTTTACAAACTAACTCACTTTCTACTGAGGGAGATAATACATATTTTAACAGATAATGAAGACATGAAATAAAGTGATTTCTTAAAATCCCCACCCTAGCAGCACCCAGAGTCCAGGTAAATGGATATAGAAACAGACTTTGCAACTCTGTATCATCTGCGACTGCTGCCAACCAGTGCAGGCTCCCTTGAAATATTCATGCACTGCTTTCTATTGCTATCATCCCACATAGTGAAGTGGCATCTCGTACCTTGGCAGCCTTCACGCTGTGTATAAAAATGGAAGAGAGAGCGCACTCACCATTCTCATCGTGCTGCTAAGAATCTTGCACAGGCCACACAGAAAAACACTAGTGGATCCGAAGGAAAATAAAAATTTTGAAAGTAACCATTTTAGGACAGCATTTAAAAGGAAGGAAATAAAATGTTAAAATGAGAAAGAAAAATATGGACAGCAGAATCCACATTATCTGCAGAAAAAAATAGAAAAATGTAAAATTTATAGAGGTAGATATAAAGTGATACAGGGAATATATCTACTCCATGCAAATTTATTAAATGCAATTTTCTTTTTCTCTTTCTTTCTTTTAGATAAAAAACCTCTTCATGAAATAAAACCCCAAAGTAAGTTATTTTTCCTCTTGTGAATATGATTTATTCTCCTATTTGCTGCCTTACTGTTGTATTTGTTTAGGCACCGCGCAGAGCTGAAGTTCCTGTGAAAGAGCCAGTGCTTTGGGGGCTTCGCTTTCAGTTTGGAGCCTCCTATCAGAGGTTTAAATCAAAAAGAAATATGCACGCTCTCCCCTCCCTCAGAGCAAAAGTAAATCTCTCTTCTTTATTCTTTCTTCCTACAAGTCCACTGCTCTGAAAATGTCATCTAGGATTCCTATTTCTGGAGATTTATAGCATTAAAATTAATAAATATTTGTCAGCACACACTTTCATGAGAGGAGGCTTTGGGCCAAAGCCTGACTCCAAGGGACTACATGGAGAAGGAACAGCAGGAGGCAGAGCAGAAAGAGGGGGAAGCAGAGCTGTACCAGCAAGCCCAGAGTCCTGCCTGCCAGGGCCTCCATGGCAGCTGGGGAGATGAGGAGCCAGAATTGCACAGTGAGATCGCTAGGAGCTGATGTGCTGGTTGCTGGCACCCACTAGATGCAGGCTTGCTTCCTGAAGAGGCCTGCCTTCTTTTCCCTTTTGCATTCAGTAGATTAGGAGAAAGGAACAAGACTTAACTAATTAGCAGCTTGACCTTTGACCTTTCTGTCTTCTGTTTTGACTATGGTAGAATCAACTAGAGGCATTTTAAAAATTCCAGTTCCTAAACTCTTTCAGTGAAATCAGAATTTTTAGTGGATGGTACTAGAACTCAGGAATCTGTATTTTTTGCAATGTTGCCCAATGAGTCTAATGTTCTACTTAGGCTGAAAACCACTCTCTTAGAAAAGTATCCTTAAAGAAGTAGATCAGAATCCAGGTATAATGGGATATGCCTATATTCCTAGCAGTCAGAAAGGTCGAGGCAGGCAAATACAAATTTAAGCCCAGTCTGGCAAACTTGACAGTTTAGCATGAATTTGTCTAAGAGAGAGAGAGAGAGAGACAGAGAGAGAGAGACAGAGAGAGAAACATACACACACACACACACATACACACACACACACACACACACACACACACACACACACACACACACACACACATACGGGCCTCTGTGAAAAAGCCCTGGATTCAATCCCCAGTACCTGGAAAAAAAAGAAAGTGGATCAGAAATCACATGTATCAAAATCTTGAGATGTGGTGTGAACTCATTAACTATGCCCTATCTCTGAACAGAACAGTTGAATTAGTGTCCTCAGTAGGGGTTGTTGCTAAGAATCGATTTGTTAATATAGGGTGTTAATATAAACTCAGATATAAGATGTCTCAAGACATAAGGCACCAGCCGTGCAGTGCAGCTGTTATCGCTAGGAACGTTAGACAGCTGCTCAGCTGGTTGGGTTTGTAAAGCTTGTGAAAGATGCCCCTGACCAGTTTCTCTCAGTTCAGGATAAAGTGACTCACTTTCGATCTTTTAAATTCAATGACATTAAAATTCCAAGAGCATGGGAGAGTTAATAGTGTTTATTATCTAACTTCTTTGAAAGAATTAAGATCGTGTGAGGAGAGATAGAAATTGGTGTCTTAGGGAAGGAATCAGAAGATATGTGAGAAATACTCAGAAAAGCCATCCTGCTGACCCTGCTTTCTATTACATGAGACAGCCTAGAGATACCATGAGGCCTTTGCATGCAGACTCTGAGAAGTTTGTAAAACAACAAAAGCAAACTTTCTTCTTTCTCTCCTTTCAGCTGCTTTTAGAGTTATCTTTGATCCCTAAGGACCAACTTGATTGATTGCAAATATTTAGTAAGCTGGAGGTTGGAGGAAGCAGGCCACACATGTGTGTGTTTATTTGTATGTGCATACGTTGAGGAAAGAAGAAAGAAGTGGGTCGCTCAGTGTTTGACCTATGCCTATGTCCCTTGGGTGAGGGTAGTACCAGGGCACCTTGTAGTCTCAGGTACAGGCCATCAACTCATTCTGGTTTATAGTAAAAGCAAGATCATGGGTGGCCATTTGGTGGCCCATGTGAGGGCTACTTAGATGTGTGTGTGTGTGTGTGTGTGTGTGTGTGTGTGTTTAAAATTAATTTCATGCTTAGTTTGTGAGTCCTGTGCCATTCTAATTTGGTTACATCTGTACTTCCAGCCATAAACCCCACAGAAGCTATTTCTGGTCCTTAGGGACTCCTGAATTAGTTTTTACTTGGGGTTCTCACTCCTGAGCACCATGCTTAATTGCTGGATACTGCAACGGAATCACTTAAACTGTTTTAATTTGTGATTTCTCTAAAAATAAAACCTTAACAGAATCAATGCGATTGCAAAAGGCTCCCAGAGGAATACAGTCGAGGTTTTGTAAGCCGCATGGTTAAGAGTGCATTACCCAGACTCAGGCTGCAGTTGTTCTGTCAGAGTGGGGCTTAGTGTAAGTCCACAGGAATCATCACTGATGTAAAATCAAAGTCAATTATGAAGATAATTGGGAAACAACCTGCTCCTATGTAGAGCTGCATGCAGGAGCCTCTGCCGAGCCTGCTGGATGAGAATCGTTGCCTTGCACAGTATCTTCTAGAACCAGGCAAGCAGAGGACCCAGCTCTGAATTGTAGGAAGGTGCAATACAGAAAGTGAAGTCTTAAGATATCTGTTGCCAAATCAGAATGACAAATTGGGGGAAATATGCATACTGCATAGCTCCTGAAAGCACTTATTGTAAATGAGATAATTTAATCAGTTACGTTTCCTAATGTACTAAACCGAATGTTTCATTTTCTGCTTCTGCACATCTTAAATTATCTTCAGGTGCTTTATGAGATTTAATCATAGTTAATAGAAACTTCATTACCATCAAATGTGCTTTCAATAAATGTTGTGTAACAATGTCAGGAGGTGCAATAAAATATAGTAGGCTGTGAATGGCAAACAGGAACCCCCAGCGTCAGACTGAAAAATGGTTCCGATTAGACAATGAGACTTGGCAGCTTGGAGAATGCAGTTTCCTGACGGGCTGAGAGCTCCTGAGGGGTAGCTGATTGGCCATGTTCACCTGAGAGGTGAACTAACAGGATTTAGCTTTCCTCATAAAAATTACTCAGCTCTATGTGTTTTCTTCTCACCATGTAGTTGTTCTGTACCTAACAGAGATAAATGCTTAGCATGAATCCAATTAATAGTTCTAGAGCCCACAACCTTCAGGACATCTTCAGTTAAATATATGCTCATGACCTTCATCTGAAGTATAAAATTGAATGTATGCTGCTGTGTCCCTGCCACTAAACCATTCTTCTCATCTCCTCTATTTCAGTGAATGGCTTACCATCACCTTGGTTGGTTTAGATCAGAAACATGATAGCCTCCTGCTCAGCTCTGTCCTCATCTCCCTTCCACTCAGTATCTAAGAAATCATGATGATCTGATTAGTCTACCAAAAAAGATCTCCAGTGCATCTGTCCTCCACATTTGTGTTGCACTGAAATTCTTCCCTGTGCTCATTCAAGTTATTTACCGAGTATTTACTGTATGTTAAAAGATGTTTAGGGGATGGAGCATCAGCCTTCAGCTTAACACACACACAGTGCCTACTTTCCTAAGTGCTATGGAGATGATATAAAAAGCATGGTATAGAAAGATACGATAAGGTTAGGGGTTTCAGGAAGGTTGCAGGGAGGATTGCTCTTTGGTATAAGATGGTCAGACATGGCATATAGTAAAATTACACTTGAAAAGAGACCTAGAAGTAAAGGAAACAAACTCTGAATATCTGAGGAGCAAACATTCAAGGCAAAGGAAATAGAAGACTGCAAATATGTATTGGGAGCTTGCTCAGAGCCTGAATGACATTAGTGGAGGCCAGGATTCTTGGAACAGAGTGACAACAAGAAGAAGAGTGAAAACTAAGGTGGTAGAAATGGGTGAAGAGAAATCTGCACAGGGTATTATAGACGAAGCTAAGTACTTTGGTCTTTCCTTTCAGAACAAGGAGAAAATTTTGAGGTCTTTATTCAGAACGATAGGATCTAACATTTTGAAGAACAAACTAACTGAGTGTAAACCTGTAAAGGATCAATGTAGAAGCAAGGAAATCCATTACAATCATCTATTATGACAATAAACTGGTATAATATGTAGGCTGCTAGGACAATGTGCACTAAAAATGACTGCAGCTTGGTCCAAATAGTAACAATAAGAATTGTTTAAGAAGTGTCTGATACTCTTAAGGCACTGTCAGACACAGCAGAAGGCACTGCTAATGAACTGGATGTTGAGCATGGAACAAAAAGTGCTACAGCTGATTCAAGAATTTGGCTGTCCAACGGGAGGGATAGTGCTGCCACTGGGAGAACTTGGTGTAACAGATGAGTCTGGAGGGCAGAGCACTGGGCTAGCCAGAGACATAAATTTGGAGCTTATCAGTGTCTATATGATATTTTAACACTATTAGGTTAGATTAAATCACTGGGCAGTGAGTGTGAAGAAAGAACGCTATATAAGGAGAAGGCCCTGCTGGGCCCTATTGCTTGGATACACAGGTGAGCAGAAGCCACTATGGAGAATGAAAAGCAATGTCATGCCTGTATGAAGAAATCCAAATGAAAGAGAAGTTTAAAACTTCAGGCCATTATCCTAATCAGAGCTCCTTTGGACATCTCCCTATATCTAGTCTTGTCTTGCATCAATTAATCTGATTTTTCTAAAACATAAATTCTAATCACATCACCTTCCTGTCTCCTAGGAGCTCCCTTTTGTTCTTAGAATGAAGTGCAGAGTCCTGACTCAATATTCTATGTGGTCCCAGCTTTCTTCTCCTAATAGTATTTGATTTTTGTGATCAGCTTAACTATTAAATATTTTCATTTCTGGATCTTGTATTGCTTTCTTCTCAGCCAAACAAAGCTTCTTACTTCTCTAAGTAACTCTTGGGCATGGTGCCATGCATTGCATTATCTGTTCTTTGTTTCTGCCTAAAGCTTCTTTCTTGCACCTATCCTCTTAATCTGGTTATTGATTATTTTCCTTCAGACTCCAGTTAGGTAGCACTTTGGCAAGACTTGTGTCACCTGCTGCCCCAGTCTGGGTTAGTTACTCCTGTAATTTCTCAGGATCAAACTCTTCCCCTATTTCTACCCTGTGCTTTGATGTTTTTACACTGCCCTGGAATCCCCAGTAATAGATGGCATCTAGCATTCACTATGGAGTCCTATGCATCATTTTACCCAGTACGTTTACCACAGAGTCTAGTCTACAGAAGATCAGTGAATACTTGTTATATTTATAAGTCTTTATAACTTTTTCTTGGACTTTTTACAATGAAAGTGATAAAGCAAAAATTTTTCGGATCAAAATAAACAATGAATGTTTAAATTGCTAAAAATGTGTTACAGTTAAAGATGTGTTGCTCTTAATCATCCTCAAAATATCAACCCTTCCTCTGAGCACAGGTGTTATTCTTGCCACTTGCAGAAGTTGTTGTGTAAGTCCTCTTTCAAGAAGATATTTAGTTTTACTGTCATGTCTGCTTTAGCATCCTAAATTAATTTAAAATATTTCCCTTTAGTGGTCATTTTGACTTTTGGGGAAAAACCAGGCACCACATAGTATCTGGCCAGTAAGTAGATGAAAACACACTGTATTTTTTTTATGAACCCATCTTCCTGTTGGATAGCACATGCCACAACATATACCAGTTTCCACTACACCTTGTTTCCCTCCTGAAAAAGGACTTCCAGAACAGCATGAGAAATCAGCAAGTGCAATAGGAAAAATTTATCCAAAGTGAAGGAGATTATTTTGAGAAGAATTAATGGCAATCTGTAATGATTTTTTTTTAAATTTGAACATTCACCATATATTTTGTCAGACCTCATATATATTAAATTTTATTCATTCATGACATAGACACTTATTGTAAAATGATCCTAAAGAAATAATCTCAACTCAGTGAAATGTAAAGGAAAAATAAGAAATGGGTTCTCCTTGATATTTCAATATAAGACAGGAAATAAATGATTTGAGACAAAAGGAAGCAAGGGAACAATTTTGAATAATCATCTATACCAGCACTAGGATACAGCTCAAAATTTAAAATCTTTTTTTTTTTTGGCCTAGGAATGGTCTGAATGTGTCTCTCTAATGTCTGAATAATAGGTATGCTCTTTTTCTCCCTGAAGAAAATCCCTTTATAGATAGAAAAATAATGTTGATCCGATCCCTTATGATCTCCACCAGCATTAGAGCTGCTTAGTAGATGTGGCATCTGTGCCTGACACTTGCACATGGTCTCTCTGGTGTTGCAAACTTAAGAAAGTCCTTGGCCCACTTTACTGTGGGCCATTCTTTCAGTTCCAGGCCCTTCTAAACTTACACTGAGCTAGTGGCACTCATGTAATCTTCTGGCCCCTCCCTCAAGTACTTTTCTCTTGTGATGTCCATCATTCTTCTGCATCCTCTGCTGGTTATTTTCAAATTCATAAGTACAGTAATTCCCACAAACTGCATAATTTGCTTTGACCCTCAGAACCGTTTCTCTTATGAATCACTTCAACCTATATATATATGTGAAGCATTTGTAATTTTCTTACAGTTTTCCACTTTTTCATTATCTAATTTTAGCCCATCATAAGTGGATGCCTTTCTTTGGTGCCATTTTCAATGATTGAAGTGACTCTCTCTTTAATGACATAATAGAATTTTGCTCGGGAAATACCTCAGACCTGATATCTTCAGCAGCTAAATAAGCCAGGGTACTTAACTACAAATGTGAGTTCACAAGCTCCAGCTGCACAACTCATTGGTTCTCATAGTACAGAGAGTTTATATCTTTAGTGTTCAGAAGAGAAAATTAAAGTGAAGTGATTTTCTCAAAGGCTGGAGTAGAAATTCTACTCTCTACAATTCTGTTCCTTATTTCAACTCATCTCTCTGCTTGATGGAGGAAAGCATAGCTTTTTTGAAGTCGAAAGATAAAAATGTCAGGTATCATATAGGATGTCTAGTTGAGCTTGAATTTCAGGTAAATACTGAACTAAATAATTTCCATCAGTAAATACACCTCTAATGCTTATATTACATAAGAAATATTCATGCTGAAATTGCTCATTATGCAGCTGTGAATTTAAATATAAGTGTGTTTCCTATAACTTTATTTGCTAAAGCTGGTAATGTTATCAAGAAGAGTTCTAAAACGTGTATGAATTTTTGCTATCAGCATTTATTTTAAAAAGTGTGAAAAAATATATATGCATATACAAAATAGGATAGATATACAGCTACTTTCTC
>PVKN010039237.1:0-10917 GCA_004027915.1 Capromys pilorides | reverse complement strand
GAAGCTGTACTGAATTATGTTGCTTTTATTGTTAATGAATACCCATTCATTATGATAAAGGTAGAGAAAGATGTTGAAGCAGTTTCTAAATCACCGCATGTTAAATCGAATTATGTTCAGTAGAGCTTGCTTCATGCATCCATTAATTTAGTCAACAAATCTTTCATTAAAAACATTCAGTGGTTTGAACAGTCACTATTTGAAGAGTCTTTTAGTATAAAATATGGTAATGGATTTTCATGATTTTCAATGACGGTATAGGAGTCATTTCAGTATAAAGCATAGGATTGAGTCACAGGGGAGCCTGGGTTCAAATCTTGACTGTTGGATTAGAAGCTGGGAGACCTCATTTAACCAATATGAATCTCAGCCTCTTAACTGTCAAATGAGGTTAATATCTCCTTCATGGCATTGTGGGAAACACTGGGTAAGATGCCCTGGTCGAGCAGCTGGTAGGCACAAGCAAACTTCCTTTCATGCCGTGCTTCAATGTGTGGAAAAGTGACAGTCTATCTATGAAATGACCATTCTTTGTTAGACATTTTTTTTTCACATTTGTGTATTTGGTACAGTTTTTTTTTCATTTGTATATTTGGTACAGAGTCTCGCTATGCAAATTGAACTCATGGTGATCCTCTTGTTTTCAGCTTCCCCTGTACTGGGATTTCATGTATATGCCACCACACCCGAGGCAGGGTTGGCATGACCCTGGTCCATGAGCTTCCAAAGCAGGGGCTTTGTCTGCTGAGCTATCTCACTGGCCCTAGACATAACATTTTACTAATGTTAGGAGAGTGATCAGATTCCAACTTTCAGGTTTCCCATCATTTCAAAGATTCCTATACAGTTTACTTCTGGTTAAAGTTTTTCCTCTGTTACCCTGAAAGTCTCAGCAGGTAATAATCAGGTTGAGGTTGCTTTGCTCTCCCTTGCTGACTAGCCCAAAGTGTCTCAGTTAATGATCTGGTAAATGAAAGGACAAGGGGAAAGGTGAGAGGAGACAGAACTCTGACCTCACTCTGCCTCACTCAGTGCTGCCCTGTCAGAGACCACTGGCCTTTCCATTCACCACGCAGTGCTCTGGACAGTGACAGGCTCATGGGAGCTTTATCAAAAGTGGCTGAGGGCCGACCAGATAGCTCAGTGGACCAAAGTGTCTACTTAATAGAGCATGCCCTGTGCCCCCCACACCCGGGGGTTGGGGGGCAAGCTGAGACTGGGTGTGGTGGCACACACCTGAAATCCCAGCACTTGGGAGGCTGAAAATAGGAGAATCTGATCTATGTAGTCTGATCTATGTAGTGAGACCCTGTAGACACTGTGGACTACAGCATCTATGCTAAATACATAAAACAAAACAAAAACCTACCAACCATACAAACAAAAAACAGTGGCCAAGAGCAGCCAGTCTCCTTGGTATCTTCCCAAAAGAACTAAAAGCATCATATAGCAGTGTGTGCCTCTGGTCGTAGCAGCACAGTTTGCAATAGCTAAGTCTTGGAAACAGTCCAGATGTCCATCAATGGCGACTGGAATAGGAAATGTGCTTTTCTATACAACGGAATATTGCTCTGCCATAAAGAAGGATAAACTTGAGATACATCTAGGTAAATGGACGTGCCTTGAGACCATACTTTTAAGTGAAATAAACTGGATACATGTGTAAATACTGCATTGCTTCTCTAGTGTGACAAACCAAAAGTGTAAATATGTACCAAACTGTATAACAGATTTTGTGAGATAGAAAGAAAATGTTCAAATGGGAAGGGGAACTGGAGGGGTAGGGAAAGGAAGGAAGGGAAAAGGGAAAAAAATGTGAAAAGAAGAGAAAAATGGAAACAAAGATTTTGCAAATAAGGAGTTGAATAGAGGGTAGGTGAATAATAAAAAAAAGAATCAAGATGCACTATGTACAGGTAAAAATTCCCTATGATGAATGAGATTATTATATACACATAAAATGTACCAATAAATTTAATAAAAAATGACTGAGACGTTCCTATCTTCCTCTCAATCCTTGCTTTAACTATGACCAGAATACCAATGTGCCTTTCTACTGAGATGTGTGGCCCACCAAGGAGCAGATTTACATGTATCAGGCACGTTTTTGTGTGGAGTGGGACCAGGGCTGGTCTCTACGCTCAGTGCTGCCAGGCAAATGCGCCTGTGCTTGCTGCGACAGGTTGTGAAGACCCTGGGGTGCAAAGGGGTGTGAGTTTCTGAATTTCTTGTATGATTCTATTTTGTGGAATCAAGGGCACACTTGACAAAAGGGTCTCCTGTAGTGGGCACAATCTTCATCCTGAGACACCCTTAGAACCATCCTAGTGGTTTTTCACAACCATCACTTGGTGGAGATGCCTGGTGCCACATTCGTTGTCCCCAGAAGGATCATATTTATTCATCCATCGAAAATGCATTACGTATTTTCTCTGTGCTGTGTTTAGAAACTTACTGTGTCTACTCTTCACAGAGTGCTTCCTTCTTTTATCACATATGATAAAACAAGAAACAAGGAAGAAATCAGGGCATGTGAGGAAGTTTAGCTGTGTCTGAGTAACAAGATGTTCAAGTTTGGGGTTTTGCAAGGGGAGAAGTACAACACAGGACACATTTCATAAGATTACTTTATGATAAATCACCCAGGGAATCATATACACAGAGTGCAGGAAACCTGTTCAAACACTAAAGGCCAAGAAATCGAGCTGAGGGCCTGAGTAGCATGATAATATCCTACGTGAGTCCAGCTGAAGACCTAGAGCTCATAACAGTGCCTCCCATGAGTTCAGCTGGAGGCCTAGAGCCCACAACAGTGTCTCATGTAGGCCTGTTTTACAGCTGTGCACTAGAAAGGCCCAAAAGCCAGTGGTAGAAGTTAGAACATCTGTGTCCATGGATGAAGGATCTGTGCTAGCAGGCTGAAGTCTCTGAGCTGGAGCCAGGAAGCAACACTCAAAGTAAAAGGTGGAGCTCCCTGCAAAAGTACCATAGCCATCCTCAGCAACAGTGAGGTCCTGAGGTCCTCTAGGGATGAGGAAATCTGAGTTCCTATTAGGAAAGCCAATGTGACAAGCTTCTCTGGGAGACTGAGCTGTGTGTCATCCTTCCCTCTGGACCCAGGAAGCAATGCTCAAGATGAAGATCAGAGCTTTCCCAAGATGAACTGTAGTCATCCTCAGCAACAACAAGGTCCCAAGTTCCTCTTCCTACAAAACATCCAAGTTCTTCAGGAAAGCCAGCATAATAAGATTCCCCAACAGAATAACCCAAGAGAACCAGCAGCTTCTAACAGCTTCTCCAACAGCTTCTCCAGTCTGTCTGGTATGCTGCTGGCAACCATCCTAAAGTGGGCCTCCCACACCCAGCACCATGCTAGCTCAATTCAGCTGGATATAATAAGCTGACCACCAGTTGGCAATCCACCACACAAGAATTGGATAATTTGTGTTTAAACTCTGTTAGGTTTATTTAGCAAGTCTATTTGCCACAGCATGCTTTCTTCTCATGAGAAAGGGCTCCGTGGTAACTTCCTCTGGAACTCCCCTCAGTATATTGCAGAACTCCCCTCTTTACTCCGAGCCTTTTATTAATACATGTTTACTTCTTGCTTCCCCCCTCTGTCTTCTACACTGTAGATGTGAGGGGCTGTGGACATAAAATATGATATCTCTGAGACAAGTGACCTGTTTTGGCTAATATTCTCAGGAAGATATAATTAACAAACATAAATCGTATACCTGAGTACTTCATAAAAACTGGTGATTGTTGTTTGGTATGATTTCATCCCAATTAAAGCTCCTAAGACATGCAAACCTTTGAGTTTGATTATCCCACATAAAATAAGGGTTTTAGGAAATGCAAAACACTTTTGAACTCCTAAGGCATTCTTACCTTCTTTCAGTTACAGAGGAAATTCAAGCACTCTTGCAAACAGTTCTATGAAGTGGTTTTTCATAAGCCTGGCTGCACCTTAGAATCACTGAGCAGAGGGCCTCACGCATGGAATCATATGGGAGGCTGTCTTCAACTATTCACAGATACTTTAATAAAACACCAAAGGATATTTAGTTTATAGAGACAGAAGGCAAGGGGGCTGGATGTTCCAACCAGCATGGCATCAGTGCCTGGGTAAGGGCCTCTGGGCTGTGTCAGGACATTGTGGAGAAGTAGAAAGGAAGAGCCATGTGTAGAACAGCCACGAGCTCCACGTAACTATAACAACCCACCCTGGAGGGATAGTCTTAATCTTTTCCTGAAGGTGGTGCCTCTCCCACATCCCCCCAGAACTATTTACCTTCACTAACAGGCCCTACGTCTTAAAGTTCCCACCACCTCAGCACCACCACTAGAGAGCAAGCGTCTAGCACATGCACTCGGGAGGATGAACCACCTCCAAATCAGAGCATGAGCTTTTTAAAAATATACTAATGCCTAAAACCCACTTTGACTTCTTTTTAGTACTGGGTAATAAACCAGGCCCTTTGTGTAGTTACATCTCCAATACCCTTCCCTACCTTTTTCAGTGTTTATATTTTGCAAGGGGTCTCTGCAGTTGCTTCTAAAGCTAGGCTCAACTCTGCAATCTTCCTAAGCATTTGAGAGCTGGGATTACAGGCATGCTTATAAAATATGGCTTTCTTACTTTTTTACTCAGACTGTTTAAAAATTAAAGTGCCTCAGTGGTGGAGCCAACATCAGTTTTTAAAGAGCATTTTCCTGGAAATTTTTAATATACAGACAGTATTGAAAAACAAAATGCTACACTTGCAAACACATTTTGTCATTCTGCACTTGGAATGTTCTCCTTAGCTTCACCTGGGATCTGGTTAGAAATTCAGGAGTTCATGGATGCCCCCAATCTAGACAATCAAGAGCTGAATTTTAGCAGGTTGGGGTGATTCACAGGTGTATTAGTGTCTGAGAAGCAGAGTTGCAACACTACTCGGCATTGGGCTTATTATTGGGGAGTACAGTAATAACTGACATTTCTTACACACGTGTAATGAGCCAGACACTGTGTTAAACCTTTATCATCTCCCGTGGTTCTTCCAACAATTCTTTAAAGTGGACATTACTAGCCATATTTTACAGATGAGCAAAATGAGGATTTTAGAGGTGACACAAGTTGTTCAAGATCAATGAGTGATGGCTATAGAATTGGAATTCAAATTCATCTCCATGTCTTCAGTGCATATTTATCTCTGTGCTTCTTCCTAATAATTCTACAGATATGTCTATATTTCTATTGGCTTGTGTATAGTACATCCACAAATAAGGTGGGTACGCATTTTAGCTTTGTGTTAAGGAAAAAATGTTGTTCTCTGTTTCCTGCACCATATTTTCTAAACCTCAATCTAGCATTCAGCACCTGAAGTTATTAAAAGAGAATATTGGAAAGTTTCCACAGCCATGAAATCAAGTAAGCAACAGTTTTCCTCCATAATGTGGGGCCCTTAACAAAAAGCAAAAGGACAAAGAACTAGGCAAGAACACACATAAAGAATTATATGTGCAAGTGTATTGGCCAGATTCATGCAACTAACATGCTAGAGTTTTTTTTTAAAAAAAAAAAAATTCTGGGTGCAGCTTTGCATTTTATTTGCAACCAGGCATAAGTGAGAGTCAACACCTGTCACATCTCCAGGAAACACATAATAAATCATTTGCATGGTCTCCCAAGATAGCTTCCTCTTTAAGCTAATTTTATCCATTTTTTTCCACTTAACAACACAACTTTAAATCTTTTCAGACTTCTTATACAATGTGCTTGAGGATGAAGGGGGCTGGAGGGCTGTTTTACATGGCCAAATTTTTGGGTCTCCTAGCTTAGAACAGAACCCTTCTCTGTGCATCTGATTTGTGTTCTGTTCCATGTATGGGAACTTCTTGGAGGCATTACTTGCCTTAGAAAGGAAGACTCTCCTATCCTGATTTCTCTCCTTTGTGTATCTCAGCAATCCACAGAAGTAGCAGAAGACAAGGCAGTGCAATGACCCTGGGTTTAGTGGATTTCTAACTGGTGAGCAACTTGGTACACCCACCTGAACTGAACTAGGGTAGTTCTGGGTGTGGGAGGCCCACCTGAGGACCCAGCAGCACAAGAGGCAGAATTGGAGAGGCTGTTGGGAGGCTCTTAGGGAAGCTGTTTGGAGAAGCTGTTGCAAGTTGCTGATTCTCCTGGTTATTCTGTCAGAGGACATTGTCATGCTGGCTTTGCTAATGACCTTGGCTGTTCTTGTCAGAGGAGGAATCTGGGACCTTGTTGTCACTGACATTAGCTAGGGTTCATTTTGGGGGAACTCTAATCCTCACCTTGAGCATCATTTCCTGGCTGCAGATGGGAAGATGGTGCAATGCTCAGCCTGCTGGAGAAGCTTGTCATGTTGACTTTCCTGATAGTATCTCAGCTGTCATTATTACTGGAGGAGCTGGGGACTTCAGTGATGCTAAAGATGGCTATGGTACTTTTCAGGGGAGCTCTGGTTCTTTCTTTGAACATAGTTTCCTGGCTCCAGTGCAGATACCTCAGCATGCTGGCGCAGATCCTTCATCCCACTGGCATAGACTTTCTAGCTTCCACCACTGACATTTGGGTCTTCCTAGTGCAGATCCATGAAGTGGGCCTACACGAGACACTGTCTTGGGCTCTAGTCCCCCAAGTGGACTTGTGACAGGCATTGTTAGGGGCTCTAGGTCTTCAGCTCGTCTCATGCAGGATATTAGGATCCTGGCCCTCAGCTGAATTCTTTCATTTTTAGAGTGTACACAGATTTCCTGCACTCCTTGTATTGATTTGTTGGGTAATTCACTATAAAATAATCTTATAAACTGTGTCCTGTATTGTATTGTTTCCTTTGCAAAAACCCTAAACCACAACACAGGATAACCTCAAGCATCACAATAATCACATCAAGATAATGTAAGGGGCAATATATACACTTATAGCTTATCACATCTTTCGTTAACGTTTCCATCTCTCTTCGTCCTTCAAAGATGGTTGAAAAGCAGGAAGGGAATGAGGGACACAATCATGGTGATGTCTACAGTTATTCCGGGCAAACTGTGTTGGGTTAATGGTGATGTATGAATCAGTATTCTCAATCCCTGTTTTTAGAAGACTGGAAGGTACTGGAATGCACAGCTGCTCTGGGTCCCATCCTTTCCACGAGACTTATAAGAGCTAGTCATATTTCCTCTCCAAGAAAGTTGTTATCCCGAGGCCCACAGTCTCCTAGGCTTTCACTAGCAGCCATCTACCCGCTTCACTTGCACAGATCCTTCCCCTGTGCTTTCCTATCGCATGCCTGATGAAGCTGCAATCCCAGGCTCAGTACTAGCAGGAGGAGGAACATGTTCTGTGCTTGATCTGAATTAGATAAGCAATACAGCTCAGGCTCAATGCAGCCTTTCTGGGTCTCATGACGTGATTGGCTCACCTCTGAGAACAGAGCGCAATGACACGCACATCTCTGAGGGAAGAGAATAGACAGTGGAAGGACAGAGCTGGAGAGAAAAGATGGATTGCCTGGAGTACAGAGAAGTGAGGAGGAAGCACAAGATTCTTTCTCAGTCTAAAAGAGCTATTCTTACTTTTCTAATGGCCTTTTCTGAAGATGAACCAAACCTCACGGGTTGTTCACAGTGGTGGTTATCTGTGCCTCTTTGTGTCTTCCACGAAGCCTTCCATAATTTCTTCAGAGCAGGCCCTTGAATACCGACCTTGTTTGTCAAATGAATAATATACACTGTATGTATGTATGTATGTATGTATGTATGTATGTATGTATGTGGTACAGGGTCTCCCTGCACAGGTCATCCTGCTGTCTCAGCCTCCCCAGAGCTAGGAATACAAGTGTGAACCACCATGCTGATTTTGGTGGCTGCCATGGCATGGGGCTGGAATGATATGCAGTACTGGAGATCGAACGTGGCTCCTTGTGCTTGCCAGGTCAGGCAGGTGCTTAGACTGTCAAGCTATCTTCCCAGCCCTATACCAACGTTTTAACTGGGCCAGAAGTTGTGGAGACAGGCTCTTGAGAATAGGGCTTAGGAGAACACAGCCATATTCTCAACAAATACAGTATTTACTAGTGGACAAAGCAGTAAAGGAGTCATGTGTATCTCTTGCTTGCCCAACCTCTCCTAAGAGCTTTAGACATGGAAGGCAGAGAGCGGGCTCTGGTGGAGGTGCACCCTCTCGGTCCTGCTTCTCCCACCATGCTTCAGCCATTGATCTCAACATTTTTCCCCCCACAGAATGCTAATTGTTGAGGGGGAAAGAGACAGTGCACAACACTGTCCTGAAAGAGCTTGCAAACTATTTTTAGTGAAGGAGACATTTCTCAAGGGGAAATCTGTTGTAGTGGTACTTCTGTCTCAGGTAGTGCAGAATTCTCTGAGTGTGATAGAAAACCAGTGGTGGACTTGGGTCAGGAGAACAACCTAACTTCATGCTTTGACAGAAGCAAAGAATAAACTAGAAGCAGAGAGATCAGTTAGGAGTGACCACACAAATGATGATAACTTGGGTTAGGGTGGTTGGGCCTGGAGAAGTGGTCTGTTGTGGATTCACTTCCTTTTTTTGTCATTTAAACCTATTTAACAACAGCTCCACAGTTTTATTGAAGTAGAATTGACATACAAAAAGAGGACTATCTGGTTTTTTAATATAGACTTTTAACAAGTGTACAATTCAGTAATTTTCAGCATATTCACAGAATTATACCACCAACACCATTATCTAATCTTTACCCCCAAAAGAACTATATTAATTAAAAGACACTCCCCATCTCCTTTCCCTCTCCCCCACCCTCTGACAACCCTAAGCTGCTTTCTATCTTTATGAATTCCTTATGATGGATAGCGCATATGAAAAGAATCACACGTACATTGTCTTTTGTGACTGGCTTCTCTCATTGAGCATAGTGTCTAAGTTTATCTGTACCATAGCATGTAGCAATCATTCCTTTTTGTGTCTGAATAACATTGCAGTGTATAATAAACTACATTTTGTACAACCATTCCTCATCATTTGATAGGTTTTTGAGTTGTTCTCATTTGGTAACTATTATGAATAATGCTTCTACAAATACTATATGCAAGTTTTTCTGTATGAATGCTTTCAATTATCATGGGTGGTATAGTCAGGGTTTACATGGAAATAAATTTAATACAGGACACATAATTCATAGGATTATTTTATAATAGTCGCCTAAAGAGGCAAATGCAGCAGGGTATCAAATATCTGTCCACCTACTAGAGACTGAAAGAATCCAGCTGAGGACCTAGAGCCCATGGCAATGTCCTCCATGGTCCCTTCTGGAGAACTGAGCTCATGACTATGACTCATGCAAGTACGCATCAAGGATCTTCACTGGGAAGGCCCAAATATCAGTGGTGGAAGCTAGAACATCCTAGCTAGTGGGGTGAAAGATCTGTGCTAGCAAGCTAAGGGATCTGTACTGAAGCCAGGAAGTGACACTGAAGGTCAGGACCAGAGATCCCCTCAAAGGGAACTGCAACCATCCTCAGCAATGATGAAGACCCAAGCTCCTCCTCTGATGAGAACAGCTGAGTTTATATCAGGAAAGCCAGCATGACAAGCTTCTCCAGGAGAATCAACAGCACTAGTATCTTCCCCTACAGTTCTCCTTTCACATTATGGGCAAAAATCCTCAGGCATACTTTTCACTCTAGATTTAGTTCATCTGGGTGTTACAAGTTGACCGTGATTTAATCTACCACAATGGGTATACATATAGGCATGGGATTGCTGATTTAAATGGTAACTCTGAAAGTTATTGGTGAAGTACCAGGGTGTTTTATCAGATACATGATATGCAAATACTATCTCCATTCTGTGCATCGTATTTTCAATTTCTTGATAGTGTTCTTCAAAACACAAATGTTTTAAGTTAAATCTAATTTGAAGCATAAATCTAATTTATTATCTCTACTTTTGAAAATTTTGTCGTGCTTTATGTGTCATATCAAAGAAATCATTGCCTACAAAATAAATATGTTTTAATTCTTATATTTTGATTTCTGATTCATTGTAAATTAATTTTGTACGTGATATAAAGCTCAAACCTTATTCTTTTTCACGTGTTTCTTTATAATTTATTAAAAAATCCTTTATCTATTGAATTGTCTTGGTACTCTTACAAAAAAAAAATCTCTTGATTATAGACATGTGGGTTTATTTCTGGGATTATAATTCTCTTCACTGGACTTTATATCTGTCCAATGTCAACACCACACAGTACTGTCACTTTGTGATAAGTTCTAAAACTGGGAATTATGAGTCCTTCAACTTAGGTCTTCTTTTTCAAGTTGTTTTGTTTTTGGCCACTCTGGCCCCCTCATATATGACTTTTTGCATAGGCTTGTCAATCTCTGGAAAGGAAAAAGAAGTGAAATCTGATAGAAATAACATTGACTCTGTAGATCCAGTTAGGGAATATAGCTATCTCAACAATATTAAATCTTCCACTCCGTGAAGATGACATGCTTTTCTATTTATGTAGCATTCCCATTACGTTAGATCTTAGCAATTTTGAAAGAAGACCTGAAGAGCGTTATTGGCTCCTTGAATATGTAGTTTAAGAAAAAAAAAAAGAGAAATATAGGTGAATTCCTGGGTTTGAGGTTAAAGTTTTAGGGTACTGAATGTACTATTTATGAAAACTGAGAGGGTTGAGGGAGAAGAAGGTTAGGAAAGAGAAACTAAGACCTGTGTTTGGTGTACATTTAAAATATCTATTAGATCACTAAGTGAAGGTGCTTAAAAGGCAATTGTATAACAAGTCATCCTAAGTTTGAGGTAGAGATATAATTTTGGAATTGTAGTGTGCATTATGCAAAGTCAATGGGGCTGCATGACATCACCTAGAGAGAAAGGGAAGAAAAAATATGCAA
>PVKN010039236.1:0-10908 GCA_004027915.1 Capromys pilorides | reverse complement strand
AAAAAAAAAAAAAAGAAGTAATTGAGCTGTATCCTATCAGCTGGCATGATTCCTGATCTCTCCATTCCTTGGGGGTGACTCTGCCCACACACAGGGGAAAGGTTCCACTCTATTCCAATTTGTGTTGCTGTGTAGGTCCATGTAGCAGTACAGAATGTGGCTCCACCAACTAATATAGCGTTGCCATGTATGCCATGGTAATCAGGTGCACGTTTCTGATGGCTCTGCCTTGCTACCGTTTGTTGAATGCTTCGAACTGGAAAACGACCTAAGGCTTTTTATTTGGCTAAGGAAAACATCGTGAAGTTGAAGTTGAAACTGTAGTTACTGCAGCTGCTGGCTTGGTGCAAATTACTTTCAGATACCCTTGCAAAGAGCTCTGAAAAACAAAAAAAATCAAGAGTTGTAGTTTAGAAACCTCTGGCACATGTAGTTTTCTTCAGATACTGTTTATCCAAACTGTTTATAGAAGCCAACATTCTGTGGTAGACATTCAAGAGTAATCTTGTAGCAGTTCAGTTTCTTTTTTTTTTTTTTTTTTTTTTTTCTGAATTTATTTTATTTTTTGTATTGTGGCCGGCTCAACCTGCCCTGGGAGTGGGGCTGGCATAGCATGTGGTGCCGGGGATTGAACTGTGGTCCCTGCAGTTGCCTAAGCTTTCCTAAGCAGGAGCTTCAGACCGCTGAGCTATCTTGCTGGCCCCACAGTTCAGTTTCTTGCTTAACAAAGAGTTAACAATAACAACTTGCCAAGCTGCTCTCCTCTGCATTCATCACTAACGGCAACACCTTCTCCTCTTCCTCTCTTAGCACAGGAATGGATAGATTTATATTCAGTTATCAGAGTTGCTGTAGCAACGATCTGTCCTAGGGTCACATCTTCCACAAGTATAACATAATAATCCCCAGATTTCTTCATATGTTCAAAAGCTGTCATAAACTGTTCTGGGTTGACAACTCCAGTCTTTGTCAGCTGACCCAGTATCTTCAAAAAACCTCTGTTTAAGTCAGCAGTACAAAGGGGCCTCAAAACCAAGCCTTCTCCAGGATGTGTTGGAGAAATGACTGGAGAAGATGTAGCTGTATTCTGGCTCCAGTCCACTTCTCTGAGTAGACCCGGGTCAAACCTAGGTGTTTCATCAGGTTTCATCTTTCCAGGAGGATCAGCAGAGGCTCCGCAGTCTGTGCTCCCCGGCAGGCGTATTGGACTCTACCCCATGGGGCTGGAGAGTACCGGATCCAAATTTGGATCCAGCTTCAGTGCCAGCCCCACCTCCTGCCTCGCCAGCAGCACAGTGGAGGAACCGCGGCCCAGACTTGGCAGGGCCAACGCCTCCACCCTCCTCAGGCCTCTGGGCTGCGGGGTGGAGCGAGGCGCCTAGACTGGATGTCTTACTTTATTTTTGCTCAGGATTTAACCCAGGGCCTTACACATGCTAGACTGGTGTCCTCCACTGAACTGTACCCCCAGTCCTTCTTTCTTTTTGTTTATTTATTTTTTGTTGTTGTTGAGACAGGGTTTCACTATGCAGTGCAGCTGGCCTTGAACTCACTTTGTAGCCTAGGCTGGCTGCAAACTTGCAGTGATCCTCCTGCTTCAGCCTCCAGGGTGCCGGGATTATAGGTGTCCACCACCCCATCTGACCATCTTTTCCTTTTTTTGGATTGACATTATTCACTTGTTCTGTTTTCTACCCTCAGTGACTTTGGAAATGATGCTGTTTTTGCTCTAGTGGTCCCCTAACGGTGATGGGTGGCAAGCGGGTCCTTTGCGCTTGCCAGTCTAAGTCAGTGTCCTAGCAGCAGGAGGGTGCAGAAGCTGCCTGGGTGCTGCAGGCCACTGCTGTCCCTGTGGTGCTGGGGCAGGGGGAGTCTGCGGTTTCCTGCCTTTCTTCAACACCCAAACAAGTTTTGTTTTAGTTACCAAAGGGAATGATCCTAACCAGAAGTATTGGGGAATTTTAAAAAATGTTCTAAGGTAAGCCTTTTGGAGTCCGTTTGTAGAACGGTGTCACAAGTTCTCTATGAGGATATATTTTTAAATAAACTTATTTATTAATATGCTAAACATGCCTGAAAAGTACAGAAATCATAAATGTACAGCTCACCCTCCCACACCCCAGCCACCACTGCTTACTCTTCCCTCTGAGCCAGGTGACTGAGAGCCACATGCGCAAGCCTGTGGACCCAGCAGCCTCAGCTCTGAGCTCTCAAGTGCCGCTTCTTATGGGCATCTTGCTGGTGGCTGCCACCACCTCCCTGCCAGCCTTCAGCACAGCCCAACTGCCACACTAATCACAGTGGAGCTCACTGCAGCATCTGGGTAGCAGTTGACCTGTGGGACTCCTTTCCAGCTCTTCTCCTTGGGCAGCCCCGTCCCTGTTCCCCAGAGCGCTGCCAGTAGGAAGTC
The DNA here is from genome assembly GCA_004027915.1 of Capromys pilorides. Lineage (NCBI taxonomy): Eukaryota > Metazoa > Chordata > Mammalia > Rodentia > Capromyidae > Capromys > Capromys pilorides. Next base: position 8,498 of record PVKN010039236.1, on the reverse strand, counting down.
CCATTCCTGGGCACAGGGCTCGTAATGGACAGCTCCGGGGCCCTGCCACCTTTCCTATCCATCAAGATGCCCATCTGTGGCAGTGGAAGGGAGAGTTCTAGTCCAAGAGTGGAGTCAGGTCAGCAACCATTGTGAGCCTTGGCCCTGACTTGTTGTTGCCTGGGTGACATGGGTGACAGTGCTCCAGGCAGGTCTGCAGTCCTGTCCCATGAGGAAATGACTATCAGTGTAGGTGCAGGGCAGGATGGTGTTGAGTGCTGTGGAATGGCCCGAGGTGGCCCATGCCTGGCTGCTGTCTGGCAGGGGAGTGGAAGGGCACTGTCCCTGTGCCTGAGTGGGACATCCATGCCCACAGCTATGTATCACATGGTTTCTTCCCTCCCCTCCCCCAGGCTTTTCCAAGGGCTCAGAAGTGTCACTGGGCCCCAGGAGTAGCCCACAAAGGAGGGCAGCAGGGGTGCTTCAGTGTGAAATAAGACATTGCACTTTGTGAGGTAACATATTATGCAAGTAACGCGTATCCCATGTTTGCTCCTCTGTCTTTTGTAACCAAAAGATGCCATCATCACACAAAGTGGACACTGAAGAAGATGAAAATATTTCTGAGCAAGATGCAGGCTCTGCAGCTCTCACACTTCCACCTATGCGACCAAAAGGTAAAAAAGAAAAAGCACAAATTCCTCTGAGTATATTGGAAACCAGTATTGGTGCTGTTGTACCCCCATACCATGCTTCTGGAGTCTTACTAGGAATGTACTTGAGGTTCATTTTCGCTGAATGCTAGGTTGCTTTTGATGTAGAAGGCAGTGGCCCCTGGGCTGCGAGGGGACAGATGGGGCAGAGTGTCCTGACCAGACGGACCTGTGTCCTCTGCTGCCCCGAGTGAGGGCACCCCATGCCCTCTCCCTGACCTAGGACACTGAGCATGGCCTGGCCACTTGGGCCAGCCATGAAGGTTCACTGAGCGCAGATGTGATTCTAAAACTGCGCATCAGCTGTCTACATTCAGTATGCGTCATTCAGCATGATAGGAGCATTCGGTGGCGTATTACAGCAAGGCAGGGTCGGGGTCGAGGTTCCTCAGCGGTGGGTGGGTTACATTTGGAGGTGAGAGGAGAGCTGGCATGCAGAGGGCCACCGGGGACGGTTGTGTCAGGACCATCCCAGCTCCCCGGGCTCTGGGACCCTTGTGGAAATCAGTGTGCAGGGTGCCAGAGGGGGAAGCAGGGAGCTAGCCAGAAAACCTGCTTCTCCTTAAGTGTCTCAGTTACTTTTCTTATTTCTGAGACCCAGAGTTAGAGGCGGAAAGGGTTGTGCAGCTCAGTGTGTGGAGGCTTCAGCCCCTGACAGCTGGGCCCAAGGAGCGTGGCGTGGCAGAGGGGCATCGCAGAGGAGCAGCGTTGGCTCACGGCAGGCAGACACGGTGGCGGCAGCCCTCTCCTGTGCCCTGTATTCTGTGCAGGCGATCCACACTCACACTCACACTCACAGAGGGACACCCTAAATCCTAGCATCACACATTCTAGATCCAGCCACCTCTGAACAGCCCCATTATGACAGCTGTGAGGGGAGGCATCTAGATGCAAGCCGTGACACTTAGCCCCTATACCGTGTGCGTGTGTGTGTGTGTGTGTGTGTGTGTGTGTAGGTCTGTGTGTACTTTTCTGATAGAGGATCTTGCCATGTTGTTTAGGTTAACCCTGAACTCCTGGACTCAGTGATCATCCAGCAACAGCCTGCTGAGTAGCTGGAATTACAGGTGTATGCCACTGCATATTTTAGAATATTGACTTTTATTAATAAATTAATAAAATATTGAATTCACATAAAAAGCATATTTTTAAATTGTAGAAGTGGATTTTTCTCACTATTTTAAAAAAACTCAAAAGCTGGGTGTGGTAATCCCAACTACTCAGGAGGCTGAAGCAGGAGGATCTCAAGTTCAAGGGCAGCTTGGCCCACTGAGAAAAAGCCTGTGTCAAAATAAAAAAAGGCTGGAAATGTAGCTCAATGAGTGGGCCTGAGTCCTGCTTCCAGTGCGGGGGTGTGTGTGTGTGGAAGGGGGAGGATCTGATAGGGAAAAGGATAGAGCTGAATGCAGGTAAATGTGGTCCTCAAGGCAGTTACTTTAACCTGTATAGTGTATACGTCTTTTTTAAATGCACGCCGTTTCCGTGCATTTCATCTCACAACCCCCCTGAAGGTCTTCTGTGTCGACCTGCGAGGCCCTCCCCGCCCTTTCTAAAGTCTGCGTCCTGTGGCCTGGTGTGTCCTGCACAGTCAGGAGAGAAGCAGTGAAGCTGCGAGGGAGGATTCCTTCACCAGGGTTGTGTGGGGATGACTGCAGGAGGGATATTGAGGCCGGCAGTACAGGACACAGCCTCCCAGCGCCTGAGGAAGAAGCCGCAGAGGGCGTGGCTGTGGCATGGGCTCAGAGGGGTAGAGAGGTGGTTCTGTGGCGTGGGGTGCACCTGGCTGCCTCACCTGCCCACACAGGGGAAGGAAAGCAGTTCGAGGGGCCAGGGATCGCAGCTCCGGGTGTGGCTCTCGGTTTGTGGTGGGCACACAAAGCCCCAGGACACTTGTGGAAAAGCCCCATGGTCCAAATTCTAATTCGATAGCTCTGAGTGGGGCTCAGAGGCGTGTAGTTTTAACTGGCACTCAGGAAGCAGAGGCCTGTGAGCTGCAGACCAAGAGTGATGGCGTTTAGTGGTTTGGTCCTCAGCTGTCCTTTCCAAGGGGGAGTGCTCAGCCAAGTCACGTGACTCCCTCCTCTCTTCAGCCCTGCCCTAGGGGCAGTGCCTCAGGGGCAGTGCCTGTGCACGTAGAACCTGGGGCGTTCCGCCCACACCAGTGATACTTAGTGTCTAACTTGAAAATCTTTATAGCCTGATCACTCACTGCACCCTGGTAAGATCCCTGCCAGCAAGACCTGACATTTGGCTTGTTGATTTTTTAAATTGAACCTGTAAGGAAATTCTTTATTCCCAACACTTTCTTTTTCTTTTCTTTCCTTTCCTTTTCTTTTCTTTCTTTTTTGTCTTTTTGAGACAGGGTCTCGCTATGCAGTTCAGGCTGGCTTTGAGCTCACTTTTGTAGCCCAGGCTGGTCTCGAACTCACACTGATCCTCCTGCCTCAGCCTCCCAAGTGCTGGGATTACAGGCGTGCACCACCACGCCCGGCTATTCCTAATACTTTGTGTAGAATTTTTACATCTAGTTTCATGAGTGAAAATAAAAAAGTAGTCTTCCTTTCCTCTACGATCACTGTTGGACCCTGCTGTATTAAGGTATATCAACCTCATTAAATTAATTAGGTTACGCTAGCTCCCCTACCCTGTGGTGCCGGAGGTGGGGCCCTGAATCTCACACAGGCTGGGCTAGTGCCTGCTACTGAGCAGTACATCCCTGCCCACGGCTTGAGGGCCCATGTTAGGTCCCAGTTCCCTCTGGCAGAGCGGCCAGTGTCCTGCTGGTGCCCATCCTTCCCATGTCCTAGATTTCTTCCCCCTGTACTAGGGATTGAACCCAGAGCCTTTGCCCTGAGCTACACCCCCAACCCTTTTACAATTACTATTTTTCTAGACAGGGTATCTTCAAGTCAGTAAGTTCCCTCGGCTGGGCTTGAACTAGCAGAGCGCCTGCGTCAGCCTCCCCGAGTGCTGGATTCCCGGCCTGTGCCGCGCACTCAGTCGTTTGCTCCCATGCTGCCGCCGTGGCACCAGCTGCTGCAGCTTGATTCTACTCTTTTTCCAACTCCACCAGCAGACACTCGGATCATAGGAGTGCCCGCTCTGTGCCACTGTGGGTCGGCACTGGCGGCAGCCAGAGAGCTCGTCCCAAAACAGGACCCGGATAATGCCCCACCCCCACCCCACACACGCTACACCCCCACGCAGGGCTGGCTCCGGTTGACCATTCAGCACCCAGGCTTCTGTTCTGGGTGGCTCCTCCTGCCGCTGGACCTTTGCACGTGCCGCCCTCTCCACTATGTAACATCTCTCCTTCGCAGACTTACTTGTGAAGGGCGTAGGGGGTGGGACTGTGTGTGACTTTTATACATTCAAATAGATATGAAAGGAAACGTGCCCAGGTGGTAGCCGTGGTTACATCCAGGGAGGGGAAAAGCTCAGGGGACCATGGTCACAGCAGACTTCTGGTTTACCTGTATTGGTAGAATTTGTGGTGGCAAGAATGTGTTTATATACTGTGAACTTAATTTCCCTAAAATTGGACATGATGCCTGGTATGGCATGACATACTCAGTGCCCCACATCTGAGGCCTTGTTATTTTAGTTATCTGTACTCCTTGCCCATATGGGTAATAGAAATGACAGGGCAGTGACTCAGGAAGTCTGTCTGAGAAATCTTTTTTTTTTTTTTAATAACAGTTTTCTTTCCTTTTTTTTTTTTTGATCCATATGCTTACTCTTTACTAAATTTTTTTTTTTTTTGCGGGACCAGGGTTCAAACTCACGACCTTGCACTTTCCAGGCAGGCACTTGTGCCATGGAGCTATCTCCCCAGCCCCTATGTCTCAGAAATCTTAAATGAAAAACAAGATATAAAATACGTAGAGCCCACTGAACTGCACACACATTAAGTACTGAAGTGAACCTGGGGTGGTATAAATTCCGTTTCCCCTTCACGTGGTTCTTTTCCTGAAAAGTGAATGGTTAAGATGCTGTAGATAGCTAGGTATGATGATGCCCTAAGGCAGGAGGATCGCTGTTTGAGACCAGCCTGGGCTATATAGTGAGGAATCGGCCTTGGCCCTTGTAGTGAACAGGAGGAAGCTGTGGGAGGTCGGGGAGGCAGGGAGGAGCCCACAGGGAAGGGTGGTTTGGAGGGTTTGAATCTGTGATCCCTGGAGTCCTCAAGGGTGCCTGGGCAAAAGTATGGCAGGTGAGATGGACGCCGGGCCCTGGGACCTGCTTGCCCTATGGCCTTGCAGAATCTGCTCCTGCTGGACCCCTGCTCGGGTCATCTGTCACAGGGGAGTTTTGGTGTTTGTGCTTGTCTGAGTTTTCAAAGTTGTTACCTACTTAAAATTTTCTTTTTTTTTTTTTAAATCAGATGAAAAATACTATCTTCTGAATTTTAAGGTAAGTTCTTATTTGTAAAAAAAACCCAAAAACCCATATTCTCAATAAATTGGATTTCCCCCATAACTTTTAAATACTCTTGTGGTTTGTAAGGGGAAAACAAATCTTCTCATAGAAGCTGTTTCCTAAAACTAAGTGTGTAGTGCACCCCTACTCAAGGGGCTGAGGCAGGGGGAGCCCCATGAGTTCCAGGCCAGCATGGGCTACAAAGTAAGACCTGTCTCGAAAAATAAGGTTTTCTAATGGATATTTCATTGAAATATTTTTGATAAACTCTTATTGTCCATAATTTAGTAAGGAAAATAATGTATTGGGAAGTCAGAAATCATTTAATGTATAGAATTAATGGCCTGTGTCAGTAACTGCTTCACCAACAAGGAAATCCAAGTACGTTTTAATTGTGGGATGTGGGACTGTAAAGATTAAATATTTCTCAGTAGAGTTAGTCAATAACCTTTCAGCAGAAATAAAAACTTAAGGGAGCTGGGGAGGTAGCTCCATGGCACAAGTGCCTACCTGGCATATGCAAGGTCATGAGTTCAAACCCCAGTCCCGCCAAAAAAACAGAAAACAACAACAAAAAAAACCCAACTTAATATCACACCAATACATTGTGGAAAACGTAACCAAAGTTTAAAGCCTTCCCCTTTCAGTTTTGGACTAAGATCATATTTTTCCCACCTTAACATTTTAAAAACATGCTTTGCTGCTGCTGACAAACTCTTTTTTTTTTTTTTTTTTTTTGGTACTGGGGCTTGAACCCAGGGCCTTTGCTCTGAGCTACACCCCCAGCCCTTTTCTATTTTCTTATTTTGAGCCAGAGTCTTGCTGAGTGTCTGTGTTGCCCCTGCTGGGCGCCAGTCTGCCACCCTCGTGCCTCAGCCTCCCCCAGCTGTGTGCGCCCCGCCCCTGATGGCTGGTAGTTCCATCTTCCAGTGGCAGGCAGTGAACTCACTGGGGCCTGTGCTCGCTGGAGCTGAGGTAGCCATGCAGTCACTGCCCTCTGCGGAGGAGGGAGAGGTGGGTGGGGCATTCCTTAAGGTTTAGGATTCAGTTCTAAGAACCTTGCAGGGCACGGTAGCACAGACCTGTAATCCCAGCACTCTGGTAGGCTGTGGCTGGAGGATCACAGGTTCAGGCACAGCTGTGGGCCACTTAGGGATTTAGCAAGACTGTCTCAAAATCAAAAAATAAGAAAGGGTCATGGATGCAGCACACGGTGAAGGCCTAGGTTCAGATATCAGTACAACAAAACAAAGATTAAAGTTCCTAAAGCTAAAATAAACTAAGAGCCTCAAGAGCCCAGTGCCGCAGAAACTGTGCTTTGTGACCTGGTGTCTGTCGCCCGCCCCAGGCTTCCCCTGTCCCTGCCGAGCTCACTCCCACCTCACCCGTGCTGTTTCTTCCCTAGGGTGAGAGGACGTCCGTGTGTGAGAAGCTGCCTCCCTCCCCAGGTACTTGCCTTTTGAGTTCCTTCTGTGCCAGAAGTGTATCATTTTAGAGAATACGCACAATAGCCTCACCAGGGGTGAGTTCAGGTCTCCTTACCCTAGAAAGGATGTCACGTCTGCCCCATTGTTGGCCTTGGGAAGAGGTGTTTGTCAGCTGTTGAGCTTCTGCCTTAGCCTCTAGAAAGTCTACTGTCACCACCTCTGTTTAGAGAGGGCGTGTGTGTGTGTGTGTGTGTGTGTTGGGTCAGGGTGGCCCTGCCACCCTGTCTGCCTCTGCCTCTGCTTCTGTCTTCGCCTCTGCTAGGCTCCTGCTCTGGCCAGGGCTTGCTCAGTTCTCACCCCACTTTGTTGTCCTCTTAACAGTTCTTGCTCCCTGTCCTGCTCTGCCCCACTCCACCTGCCCCTGACCGCCCTCCAGTCCGCTGTCCTCCCTGCCGCCTCAGCACTGTGGAGAGTGGAGCCGTTTCCATCCCAGCCTCTGTCCTGAAGCCTTTCTGGCTCCTGGTGGGCTGCAGGGTGGAAACCCCTCCCTGCATTAAGCCCACAGCCCTGCCTCCCCCTGCCCCGCCTTCTTGCGTCTTCTGCAGGGCCCTTCTCTTCCCAGGGAGCAAGCCCGCAGCGCAAGCCTCGTGTGCAGTAGCTGCTCACGAGCACTGAAAGTCAAGTCTTTTGGATATAAAATGCTACCCCTCAGTACTTGCTAAGCTTTATCCTTGTGCTTTTCAGATACAATGGGTAGAATCCGTCAGAGATGTGTGGACATAACCAAAGAAAACTTTGAGAAGTTAAAAGAAGAAAATTTACACCTAAGCAATGCAAATCAAGCTCTTATGCTCGAACTAAATGTAGTAAGACAAGAGATGAAAAAATTGCAGTTAAAACTTAAAAGAATGGGACAAGACAATGGGATACCAAAAGAGACTGAGAAAACAGCCTCTCAGGAAGGTGGGGATGGGTACCTGGTTCTTTTATTGAAGGATTAACAAACCTGATGTCACTCTGTTATTTTGAGAGTTAATATTTCATGTGGTATATTTATTGATATTTATGTGGATATTTTCCTACATAAATTCTTTGCTTTTTTGGGAGGGAGATGTGGATATTTTATCTCAAATTTTTTGTTGTTTTTTTATTTTTTGGAGACAAGGTCTCTGTGCAGTACAATATGACCTTGAACTGCAGTAGCCTTGGCTGACCGCAAACCCATAGCAATCACCAGCCTCCCCAGTGCTGGGATTATCTCATGTTCGTGTCCACCATCATGACTGGTATTAGCTCAAAAATATTTTCATTCATAAATTTGCTACTTTAAGTTGAAGTACTTTTCTTTTCTTGACTTGTAGGAAGTCTCTGTGTTAAAGATTGTATCTGTTTGTCATAGATATATTTTCTTAGTTTGTTGATAACTCATCTCAGTCCCTAGAATGTTTTCCTTTTATGATGCATGCTCACGGCATCAAGTTTTTTCCTAGGGTTACAGGAAATTTTCACTAATAGCCAGGTGTGGTGGTGCACCCCTGTAATCCCAGCGCTTGGAGGGCTGAGGCAGAAGAATCATTTGGAGTTCCAGCCCAGCCTGGGCTACAAAGTGAGCTCAAGGCCAGCCTGAACTGCATAGTGAGACCCTGTCTCAAAAACACAAAATTAAATAAATTTTCATGAATATATTTTATCCTTTTTCCTATTTTTGTGAGGTGAGTATTGTGGCCATAGGTCAGGTGGTTTGCTTTTTCACAAACAGAGCCTGCATATTCCTTGTCTTAGGCATGTTGATTTCTGGATAGTTTCTTTGTGCTGCTATTTTGTGGGATCTATTTTCCATCATGTTTTCTTATAGAACATTGCTGTTATGAGAGAAAATTATATTTTAACAAATTTTCCATTTATTCAATGTAATTTTCAGGAGACAAATATATCATCTAAAACGACAATTTTTTTCCAA
>PVKN010039235.1:0-10920 GCA_004027915.1 Capromys pilorides | reverse complement strand
CTCCTTGTCCTTTTTTTCTAAGACAGAATCTCATTATGTAGCCTAGGCTGACCTTAGACTCATAGTGGTTCTCCTGCCTTAGCCTCCCAAATGTGGGATTACAGGCATGTGCCAACTCACCTGGCTCAAGTAACTTCTTAATCATCTGTAGTGGCTATAACCTTTCAGGAAAACCTTAAACTTTAACTCAATCTAGCACTAGTACAATGAACTCTCTTTTCAATGAACTCTCTTTTACTCTCTTTGTTAAAAAGTTAAGTCCTGTTCCCAGTTCAGTTCCCTACAGGTCTCTCCCTGCCTTTCATTCCTTCTTCACAAGATGGCTTTGGGGCCTAAGGCAAAGCTGAGGGTCTTCCTGATCCTTGGGAAGGCAGGTTAGTTCCCTTGTCAGCCTTCTGTGGAATGTCTGCCTAGCCTGGCCACGTAGGTCATGTGTGTCCTCTGCCCGCAGCTGTCTGTGGACCTCCTAGTTCCTCTGTACCCTTCAAGAGGCTACAGAGAAATTCCAAGTTGCTTCCTACCCACTGGTGACAAGGGCTGTTGTCTGTCAGGAGGAAGGAATCAGGCTTCCCCTTCAGACCTGCCTTCTCAGTTCCAGCAGGAGAGGGTGAGTCTCTGTCCATGACCCCTGACCCCACTGTGTGTCAGCAGTAACTGAGACTGTGCATTGGGGACTCTTGCTTTTGGCCTGTGAGGCAGCAAAAGAGAATTAGAAATCCCTCTTTCCACCTGTGGTGGTGCATGCCTGTAATCTCAGCATTTGAGAGAGGCTGTGGCAGGAGTATCACCAAGAGTTCAAGGCCAGCCTGGCCTACAGAGACCCTCCGAAAATACAAAATAAAAATTAAAACTAAAATCTTATTTTAAAGTTATCTGTTCTTGTAAAAGGAAAGAGGGCTCTTGGCTCTTTCTTGGACTAAAAACTACTTCTGAGCTGAGTGTGGGGGCCCATGCCTGTAATTCCATCACTCTTGGCAGGAGAATCAAAAGTTTGGTCCCAGTCTGGGCCATTTATCAAGACCCTGTCTCAAAATTTTAAAAATATAGAAAGGTCTGAGCTTGCAGTTCATTGTGAAAGCTGTGGGTTCCATCCTCAATGCTGCAGAAAGAAAAAGGTTCGACCTACAACTGCTTCTGCCCATATGCTCCTCTGCCATTTAGGCTGCACCAGGAGCTCATAATGATGTGTATGTCCCACCATGCAGTGCCAAGCCATCAGGGATGAAGTCCAAAATGCAGAGTGGCCCAGAGACCCAAGGAGGGTGCTTGGCCCGGAGTATGGAGCCAGTGCTGGGCTCCACCAAGCAGCAGGAGAGACATGGGGCTGTCACAGGCCACACAGCAGGGCTCCTCAGGCACTGCGAATAGGACCTAAGTGCTTCAGGTAGCCCCCAGACAGGGCATCAGGTGATAGCTGGGGTTCTCCAGGGAAACAGGGCCATTGAGACAGATGTGTCAGGGCAGGAAGGAAGTCTATTACGGCTTAAGGCCAGCCAAGCAGGTGGACAATGGCCCCAGAGACACCCACCCTGAGGGGGCAGCCAGTGCAGGGAGCAGGATACCTGGGGCCCAACTGGGGTCTAGCCAGTGGTCCCCAAGGAGAGTGGCAGGAGGAGTTGGCTGAGCCCCTAGTCCATCAGGAAGAGACTATGTGTGCTGGGCCTGGCCAGCATATGCTCGTTCATCAGTGTCCATTGTGAGTAGCAGCCTGTTGCCAGGACTGACTGACCCTCTCACCCTCGTTGTATTTACCTTTACCTCCTATTTGGGGAAAGTGACCCTGAGTATTATCTTCTTTGGCTATAAAGTTTTCCTTCTGAATTTCTTATTCAGGCTGGACAGAGGACTCAGGCCCAGGGAGCAGGTCCATCGAAGCAGGGGAGCATGGTTCCTACCTGGTGGAGGATGGAACTTGGGTCTGGCCCAGCTTCCAGATCCAACTATGGTCTTTTGGTGAATGGACAAAAGAGTGTGTCACACATCTGCCCAGCTCTCATGCATGTCTTAGGATGTATGACCTGGTTTCTGCAATGTAAGCCATTCTAAGGCAGAGGGGCTAGACTGTGGCTGAGCTGGGGCTTGTCCAAGGACCCACATGTGATTACACAGGGAGGAGCTGGCAGAAGGCAGCTTGATGCCTGGGTGTTCATGTTGTTAGTGAGATAACAACATGGCACTTGTCAATTAGCATGGTGCAGCCTCAGGCATCCATCACTGCTTTGATGCAAGAACATTCAAGATCCTCTGTGAGCATAGGACATGTTGTTGTTGGCACCCCATTGGGCCTCAGAGCTCTGGACCTCACCCCTCCTAACTAATGAGCTTCTATTTTCCTTAAGCAGACTCTCCCCACGCCCGTGGATCTTACGTGTGGTGGGTGACACACAGGACCTCTAGGGGATGCTTCCCAGGTGCTGAGCACATACACCACCCAGCTCTATACATTGTTTCATTTTGCAGAACCCAAAATTCTGTCTCCAAGGATGCTTAGCTCCTTGTTTCCCTGCCCAGCTCCAGCACCCACACTGTTCTCTGCAAATGTGACTGCTCCAGACATCAAATGTGAGTAGGATCACACAGGACCTGTGCTTTTATGTCTGGTTATTTCTAGCAGGACAGTGTCCTCGGGGTTCTCCCGTGCTGTGGGTGCCCACATTTCCTTCCTCACTAATAAAGGCTGTGTGACTCTCCGTGCTCGATTCTTTTGTGTCTGTTCCCAAAAGTAGCATTACAGGGTCAGAAGGCAGTTTTATGTTTAACTTAAAAAAAAAAAATTATTGGAGTATTTTAGAGACATATAATGATCACATTCCTCACAGGGATTTGTACCCACACATGATAAATCTTGCTTTCTTTCCGTTCCACTCCCTCCACTTCAACCCCTTGTCTCCTTGTCATGTGTAGTTATCAAGGCAACATCACATTTTCTGCAGCAGTGGTGCCATTTTATATTTCCACCAGCGTAGCAATAGGGTCTGATTTCTCCACACCTTCACCAACACTTGTAAGCTCAAACTCTTTCAAACTCTTTTCTCACTTCCTTCATTGCAGAGACACAATACTCAGCACCTGCAACTTAAGAAAGGAGGGATCTAGCAGCCTAGGGTCCTTTTGCTCCATTCAGACGGAAAGCCTGAAATGGCAAAGTGCAGCTCTGCTAGCAGTTCTGTCACCGAAGAACACCAGGTAATGCTGGATGCCCTCAGTTGACACAGCCAGCTACTGGTCACTGCCACTGCTAGCTGTTATTTTCTGATGCCACCTTGTGCTATGAACTGCAGGTCAACTTTGCTGAGCACCATGTTTCTGCCCTGGCCTTCATTGGTTGAAGTCTCCAGAGCTCTTTGATGCTAACAGTTCCACTTATTGCTGTCTTTTGAAATGACCATTCTATCCACTACTTAGGATAAAAAGGACTTACAGGACTTTTGTACTCCACACTACCTGAGAAATGAATCATGAGCGGGTTTACAGGAGCAGCAAAGCAAGTCTTTATTTTAACAGGGCCTGTGCTCCAGCCAGGGATTCAGTACACAGGAGGGACGCCTTCTATAGTGGTTGATACATTGTGTCCACCTGACTGGATTGACTTCACCCCGTTTTGGGACCCTAGGGGTCCCCCACCCTGCAAGATGGAGAGGGTCCATCTTTGGGCATGATTGATTCTGTCATAGGACATGATGGGGCCAACCCCAGTGTGACTCAACACAAAGAGATCTTACAAAGGGGCTGAAGGAGTCAACGTTCCACTTCCTTGGAGGAACCTCAGTCTTCCCATTTAGCTTGGACTTCATCGCTTGGCTTACAGCACAGACTCTTGGGTCTCCAGTTTGTATCCTTTACCTTCCAACCCAGACTCTTCAGCTTCTATTGCAGACCCATTGGCCTACCGATAGAGACTTACACAGAGCACTGTAGTGAGCTTCATTCAGACCTTGGGGCTGAATTCTTCAGTCTGGGGTGTGCAGACGCCCCCTGCATACTTCCTCATCTGACTCTGCGGCTCACTGTCATAAGCTGATCTTATAGTTTCTTATACATTTGTACATCTTGTGTTAATTTCTGTTCCTTATTTCTGTTCCTCTAAGTAAAATCCCGACTAATACACCCTCCTAGATGAAACCCAGGAAGTGGCTGGGGATGCTGCTCATACAGGACCTGCAGGTCTGTGGCACTGAGGCTCAGGGCTGAAAGCTTGCTGTGGAAGTTAGGTATGCAAATAAGGGGCCCGGATTGCCCCCTCCTGACCTAAGCCACTCCAGGGTGACCCTTCCCTTCTTCACAAAAGCAACAGCAGCATCTGGAGGATGCTGGGAGGGGTTGAGGGGCAGTATGCTGCCTGTCTTACTGCACTCATGTTGGAAGATGGCTGGGAAGGGTGGGAGATCAGGGGTAACAGGGGGACCCAAGTGGAGGGTCGGTAGGTGGGGGCTGATGGAGCACAGGTGAAAGGATGTCACCCAGACTGGAGCTACCCCCACTCATCCCCAGACTTGGCAATCCCTACCCCAGCCCTCTTGCAGAAATGCTGTGTGCCAAGTCCACTCCCCCTAACAGGCAGTCAGATGCGCCCCTTCCCTGCTATCCCTCCACACTGCTTGCTGTCCCCTGACTGGGCTCACTGAGGACTGTGGAGAGCTGCAGCCAGGTTGCCTGGCTAGGCTCACAGGTAAAGCTCGGAGGCAGACAGGACTCGGGCCACTTAAGTGCATTCAAAGTGCACAGCTGGCACTTGTGAGCCCCTGGGAGGAAACTGGGTAATCAACTGTAGTACTGCTACAAGTTCCTCCTCTGGCCATCCATCTCAGGCGCCATGAAAAACCATGTCTTACTCTAGACGCTGCCACTACCTCGCAGTTTCCTACTACTGGGCCCAAAGTACAAACGGATTGGCTACACCCTCTGGGCATGTGACCTGCATATGGCCAACCAGAGTGCCTCACTCTTCAGGTCAGAATGATTGACACAAATAGAAACATGAGCCCTAAAGCTGACCACTGAAAGCCTTACCTGCACACATGCGCTGCTGTGGGATTGCTAAACTAGTTAAGTCTGGAGCTGATGGTCATCCTTGACCTCAACTTGAGCAGAATTTGTCTGAGAATGAAGCCCACACAGAAGACAAAGGGAAAAGATAGATTCCTCCTCCGGTGGCCTCACAGGAGCACCTGGATCCAGTCTTGTTATAGGCCAGACATAGCCTTGAATTTTTCTATTGCATGTGCCAACCAGTCAGACTGTTGACTGTCTGTCTGCCCCCCACCCCTTGTTAACTCTGTATTGGAAAGGGACACTAACAGGAGAAACACTTGGGTATTTTTTGTAGTTTTTCAGCTGGATATTGCAACAGCCCCCAGAACACATTTCCCCAGATGCCCAGCTGGGAACTCAACAGGAACCTCCACATCCCTGGCACTCAGGGCTCTAGTCAGTCACCTCTGCTCTTCACCAGTCTCCAGACATTAAGCTCCTCGGCCTCTGAGTATCCTGGTCTCACAGACATGACTGTGGAGACTGCAGAGCTCACATTGGCTCCACCTGGGTAGCACTGTGTGCTTGGCAAGTGATGCTATGCTTGTTCCCAGGCCTCTCACCTGACACATAGCACTGAGATGTAAATGATCACTCCCTGTACCTGGCCCAAAGCACGGAGGTCTGCTGTGTGCTTGTCCCTCATGCCCAGGTGAAGGCTGTTCCCCCAGCAGCCTCACTTGGCCCACGTGGCCCCAGCCCAAGTGATTCAGTCTAAGAGGACAAAGAGAATGAGTCACAAGCCCCACACAGCCCACATCACAGAGAAAGCAGGCAGGTGACAGGTATTCAGGAAGGTATGGCACAGGAAGCCCTCCCAGTTCCCAGGCCACGCAGGCCTTTCTTGCTCCGGGAGCATTGTCCCCAATGATATTGCTGTGGCTGGCTCCTTCTTGTCTTGCAACTCTAGCTCCACTATCCTTCCCACCCACTCACTCCCAGCGATGCCATCACTCTTGTACTTTCCTTATGACACCTGAGTCCATCTGCAGTCACTTTATTTACACCCCTCCCCCTTTTCTTTACCCATCCTGCCATCAGTATTCTGTCCTTTGCCCCAGCCATGGCTGCTCTGGGGCCCTGGGAAGAGGAGAACCAAGAGCTCTCAATGTGCCAAGTGAGCACCTCCGCCACACACAGCCCAAGTCCCAGCCCTGATAGCCTGAAGGTTTCAGTGCCTCCAATGAGGCAAGGTGAGGCGTGCAGCAATCAGAAGGCGCTGTTTCTACATAATTATGCCTCATCACCTTGGAGCAGCTAAGGCTGATTGTGGCTCAGAGGCAGCCACAGCCTGATTTTAGGGTGGTGGGGCCAGAGCCCTCCCTCAGGGACCTCAAAAGGGTAATTGAGAAAGGGTTGATTGCTCAAAAGCTGGAGATCAAGTACAGGCTGTGTCACCCTCAAACAGGCCTACATTTGCTGAATGTGTTTCCCATGCAATTTTATGATTATTCTGATTTCTCCTTAGCAATTGTGCCAGTGGATGAGCTTACACCTGGAGTCCTGGCTGCCAGGAGGGGCACAAGATGATCTAGGAAGTTCTGTTCAGCACCCTGGGAATAGAGAGCATCTTGGGCAACCTGTGCATGCCACAGCTTTATCTTTGGCTGAAGATGACCTCAACCTCATAGGGCGTGGGGGGAGGCCAGACAATTTTCCTCTGGGACATTGGATAGGGATTGGACAGTGATGAAACACCTTCAAGTGTACCATAGGTATATACTAGCCTGGCCAAAAGATGCAGACATACAGCATCCCCAGGATATAGCCCACTTGTGGCCATCTTTGGACACCAGAAACTTCACAGTGGATCGCCACCCCTGCCTCTGGAATAAGTGTGGCCACTCACTCTACAGTGGTGAAATGAGCTAGAGACTGGGCCCAGACGCAAGTTCTGTGCCGGCAGAGGCTGCCCCTGCACTTTCTCCACTGTGACAGTAGGCAGAACTGGCTGGAAAGGCCTGCATCTCCTCTGAAGGCTTCTCAGCTGCAGTATTTCTCTGTAGGATCCCAGTATTTGTCTATAGCAAGGGCCCAAGATGACTCAGGCTCCTGAGCTCAGAATCTGCACTTAATAACAGCCCAAGATTCCTGGCCCACTGTGACCAGCGGGAGCCTAGGCTCAACCTGACTAGGTGTGTGTCACCTGGAGTGTCCCCGGTAGGGCTCAGCATGAATGTTTTAGTCTCAGCTGAGGACTGTGACATGTCAGCAGGGCTGAACAACCCATCCTGGAGATCCAGAATCTTCCCTGGGGGCACTGGGCCACCTGTGGCCACGACTCTACTTGGTGTCTTGAGACAGTCTTATTGTGTAGCCCAGGCTGGCCTCAAATGTGCAGTGACCCTCCTGCATCAGCCTCCCCAGTGCTGACACTTCCATGAAATTCTCAGGTGCTCGGGCTGTGTAGCATGATCCAACCCAATGCCCTGCCAAGGACTGAGGCGGGAGCCCAGCAGCATCTCCCAAGCTATCTGGAGTGTGGCTCTGTCACAATGCTGTGGCCACCTAACACCTGGCCAAGAGTCTTAGGCTCCAGACACCTCACAGCAAGAAAACCCAGAGCCAGAAGCTGTAGCAAAAATGTTTAATCTCTCCTTAATGTGTGTTTATTTACAAGTACTAAATCTGAAGAACAGTAAAATAGGAAATCGCTGTATATTTACACATCTGCGGGTAGAGCGCCAGTCAGAGGCACTGCTTCCATAGAGACAGTGCTGAGGGCTGGGGAACTCAGCCCGTACAAGTGACCGTTCTTCTGGGTGGGGGGCTCTGCGGCATTAAAGGACAGCTAATTGTGGGCTTTGTCTTAAAAATATCTCTCTCTCTCTAAATATATCTACTCTAGCTTGTGTAGCACCAACGAGTGAGCTATCAGATCTGGGCTGCGAGGGACATGTGGGGACAGGGCCCTCACCAAGGGACCCGAGGGGCAAGGACTGGGCACTGGCCACCTCTGGGGGCTTCATGCTGTGCATCACAGGGCACGTGGGCCCCTCTTTTACACCACCAGCTGTAGTCCCCAGGCCAATAGAGAACAGGCAGGTGGCTGGGGGTACAGGGCCAGCTGGAGGTGTCGGTGGCCTCGTACTCAGGGACTGGGTTAGGGAACAAAGCCTAGTGCTAGGAGGAGCAGAGGAGCTGGGAAAAGCAGGGCCATAGTGGGTAGCAATACCAACAGACCAATCCAGGTAGGGGCAGAGGTGGTCCTGGGCGTCTCACTGCCCAGTGCATGGTGGGCTCTGACTAGGCCCTTAAGCCACTCTACTGTTCACAGCACCCACCAGGATGCTAGCAGGTGACCACAGGGTGCTTAGTCCAGCCCATAGGGTGCTACAGATTTGGGACCATAGATTAGTGACAAGAGGAAATGAGGGTCTAAGCCCAGGACCTGACAGGTGGTGCGGGCCCCACAAAGACGCTCAAGGGAGCATGCTTAGAATTAGCTGGATCAATGTGCATGTAAACAGATTTGCTAAAGTGCTTGTGAGCAGATGCTGTGAGCTTGGCTGTGGCCAGGAACCCCCACGGAAGTCAGGCAAGGCTGGGAAATCACACTCTTACTGCCCACTGATGCTGCCCACACAGATGAGGCCACCTAGCTGCACTGAGCAGGGTAGGAGTAGCCCAGAGGTCTGGGGAAGAGCTGGGGTAGAATTACAATGGAAGGTATGGGAGCCAAGGGGCCTGCATGGTCCAGGTGGGGCTGGAAGAACTGTGGGCTTCCACTTGAAGCCAGTGTCCAGGGAAGACATCAGGGAAAACTGAGGCACAGCCAGGCAGCAAAAGAATGGACAGGGTACACCAGGGAAGGGAATCCTGGAGGACATAAGGGCTACATCTCCAGCCCAGCCAGTCTCAGCTCTGGCCTGTGGGAAGTGGACAGGGCTGGAGGCAGCTTAGAGTGGCGTACCCAGGCCCCTTGGTGCCCCATGGGGTGGACGAGCTCCCTGAGTCAGAAGTTCACCAATTGCACACCAACCCCCTTACCAGGGAGCGGCTCCTGACCTGACCTCCCAGGACATGGCTTGGGGTAAGAGGACCCCAGGACTGGCAGCCTGCAGTTGCGAGGCATGCTGTCCTCAGCACTGGGGCTGGCCACACTTAGCTGTCCCTTAAAGTCCGGTAGAATCTTTAGTACCATCGAAAAAGTGAATTTGAAAAGGGGTTGGGCTGCTTGTATGCTTGTACAAGTGACTGATCATTTAAAAAAAAAAAAAAACCACTAAAAAAGGGTCTAACCACCTCTAGATTCAACACTTGCAGTTTGAAAAAGATCAACTCAGACTAAACGCTAGCACAATCATGCAAATCCACGGGCCCTACCCACCCTGAAGCTCTCAAGGGCCTGCAGCAGGTTGGGGCTCTTGACTCCTTTGTCCACAGCAAGCACACTGGGCAGAGGCAACCAGGCTTTGGGGCACTGCTCCACCCCTAGAAACCTGGTCACTATGCCAACGCCTGGTAGTACTCTCCTACCACCTGGGCTTTCTTCTAAATTGCTATTCAGAACTCTCCTTTTGTAACTATACAGTACCCCACTGGGGCTGGAGATGAGGCCAGAGCCACATATATATATATATATATATATACACTCACACACATACACACATATATATATATATATGTACAGGGTTCCATTAAAAACTTGTTTTCTTGTCCGCTGAGACAAGGGGTCAGCAGCCAACTGCAGGCCCTCAGTCCCTGCCCGTAGTTGCAGCCTGAGTTGTCCAGGCCAACAGGGCCCAAGCATTCTACCCTGGCCACCCAGGCACAGGGCAGCGAGGTTTCCTGTTTCCCTTTAAAAACAAACTGTCCCAGTGTCCCACTGCTCAGGAAGGGCCAAAGTATAAGCCGTGGTGGGAGGGGGCAGAGGGCGAGGGCTCCATGGTGGGGGGCTCAGCCCACCTTTGGGCCACCGCGCAGGATCAAGAGGGGAATAAATAATGGGAACATGCGCTCTGTGGCTGGAGCCCCAGGCCCAGTGGCTCCCAGAGGCACAGCCCTGAGGACAGAGGGGTTCGCCTGTCTGTCCGTCCGTCTAGTTCCTTGGAGCCATGGGTATCCCCTCCATAGGAGGGGACAGAGCCTCCCAGGCAGGTAGACATGGCGCTCCGGCCTTGGCCGCGCAGAGCACGCGGTGAATCTGAGGACAGTGAAGGGCAGTGAGCATAGGGTGCTAGACGTGGAAGGCAAGATGGCTTTGGCTCATCTCACCAATACCAGGCATGCGCCCCACCCACTGGCTGCCAGCTGGGCCCCCGATCCTCAGACTTGTTCCGCTGGTGGCAGCCAAGGAGGACGTGACTACTGACCCCAGCCCTGTGCCCTGCCTCTGAGAGACAGGCAGGCTCCTGCCCCTCTTGGGGGAAGGGGGCTGGGTTCTGGCCCTGGCCTCACCCTATGGTGGGTGGCCTCACCTCCACTCCTGTGAAGGCCCCCTGGCAGCTCTTTCAGGTCTCTGGGCAGAGGTGGCCAAGTAGGTGCTGTCACACCTACACCGATAAAAGCCCAGCCATGCTATGGAAGGCCCAGGGAGGCCGGGAGGACGGTGGCTGTGTGGCCAGCTCCAAGCACCTCCTGATTCTCTGTACGGTGGGCTCAGCTGTTTCCAGGGGCCCCCACTCCGCAGCCCTCTGGCTTCATCTCCTGCTGGGCGGTCACTGGCCAGGACTCAGCTGCTCAGGGCCATCGTGTCCACTACCTGCTCCAGCTTGCTGCGTAGCCGCTGCCGCCTCGCCTGCTCGTCCTTCTCCAGAGCCCCCAAGATCTATAGGTATGGGGAAGGAGTTTAGGGCAGGGCTCAGAGATGGCCCAGCAACAGCCACTCTAGTCACCAGTGGTGTGTAACACAGGGCTCTTCCACATGTGGTCACACTGCTGTTCCCT
>PVKN010039234.1:0-10928 GCA_004027915.1 Capromys pilorides | reverse complement strand
GGGGTGGGGACTTTTAGAGTTTGAGACTTAACTCATGATCCACTGTGATTACGTGTTTTAGTACTGATGGGATCATGGGTCTGAGTTCTTCTGGGATTATGGGTGTGTCCTAAGGTAGATAGGCTGAGGCAGATAGGCCTGCATGTAATATAGAGAGAGATAGAGAGACAGCCTCGCGCTGTTGCTCTCTGCTGCCCTGGTTGGTCGGTTGCCTCTGCTGTGATTGTTGCTGTTCCGCTGCCATGAACTGGATGCTCTCCACCCTGTTCTACTCAGCCTTGGGCCAGCCGAATATGGACTGAAACATCCAGTAACTGTGAACTAAATAAACCTTTCTTTCCTTCATTTTGGGAGTTCGGTATTTGTCCCAGGAATGACAGAAGAGTAACTGAAACAAAGACTGAACACAGAATGCTACACTCAGGATGATTTCAAGCTTATAGAATCAAAATGAGCAGGTACAAACCATGCAGAGCAACAAGATGAAAGGAAACACAGCAACATATGGCCAGGGGTTGATTATCTCTGAACTATAAGAATGTAGGTGTTTTTGTCCAATTTTTTTCTCCCCATTGCAATTTATAAATATTCTATGATGAACATGTACAAGACTTTTCTAGAGGAAGAGACTTCAAGAAACTACTCAAACCTGCAGAAGTGAAACACTGCCTGCCCTGCCCTCCTCCTGTCGACGTGGGCTGGACAGTCAGTTTCCTAGCAGTGAACGAGTACTGTGGGGCAAGGCTGGGAATGTTATGTTGCCTTCGTTACATACGCATGAGGCGTAAGTATGGCGGGCACAGGCGCAGCTTACCGTCTCTATACCAGGACAGTTGGGGACATAACCATTTCATTCTGTGAATGCTGCTCAGTGGTAGCCACATCACTTTACGATTTTTTTGTGTCCATGTGTTGCCTGGACTATCACTCACTTACTAGCTTTGTGAATAAGATTCATTTGCCTGAGAAATACTTAGAAAACATTATTAAGAAGAATCTAAAATACTTTAAAATACACGAAGTGGTATATTCTGTTCTTGGATTGAGAGACTCAGGATTTTAAAATAGTCAATTCTTGGCAAATTGTCTCACAGACCTAATGAATACAACCCTAATAGAAGTGTGTGTGTGAAGCCAAGCATGGTGGCTCACGCCTGTAATCCCAGCACTTGGGAGGCTGAGGCAGGAGGACTGGTGCGAGTTCGAGACCAGCTGGGGCTACAAAAGTGAGCTCAAGGCCAGCCTGAACTGCATACTGAGACACTGTCTCAAAAAGAAGAAGAAGAAAACAAAAAAAAAGCAAAAGTGTGTGTGTGTGTGTGTATGTGTGTGTGTGTTTGTGTGTGTGTGTGGTGTATAACTTGGGAAACAAAGTCTAGTTTTAAGGAGACAAAAGGATAAAGGATAGCAATTTTTAAAAATGGAAGAATTTGCTTTACTGGATATCAGCACCTATTATAATGCTGTGATCAAGGAGTGATACTTGTACAAGGATAACTGAATAGTTCAGTAGGGCAGAAGACAGAAGCCAGACATAGTGGACACATGTTTATAGCCGGTCTCATACTACCAGGCAGTGGTAGAAAGGATGATTTTTTCCAGAGACTGATAAGTCAATTAGGCATCTGTACAGGGAAAACATAAACAACAACCACAACAAAAAACTACTAACTGGGGGCCAGGGAAACAGCTCAGTAGAATACATGCTTGCCTTGCAAGCCAAGAGCCTGAGTTCAATCCCCGGTCCCGGGGGAAAAAAAAAAAAACAAAACCTACTAACCTGATCCTTACCTCAAACTAATTGAAATACTGATTTTTAAGACATTGTAAATGTTAAAGGCAAAATATTAAACTCCTAGAAAGTACCAAAAAGCCTTTAGAATGGTAGAAAGTTGTTTTTTTTTTTTTAACAGAAAACAGAAAGTTATTACCCTAAACAAGTATTGAGCAAATCAACTACAATAAAATTTAAAATTCTTTTTGTCAAAAATATTAAGGTGGGAGCCAGGCATGGTGGGGGCACGCCTGTAATCCCAGCACTTGGGAGGCTGAGACAGGAAGATTGGTGTGAGTTCGAGACCAGCCTGGGCTACAAAAGTAAGCTCAAGGCCAGCCTGAACTGCATAGCGAGACCCTGTCTCAGAAAGACTAAATAAATAAATAAATAAATAAAATAAAATTAAGATGGGAATAAAAAAGCAGATTATAGAGCTTGAAAAGATATTTCATATCCATATAATCAACAAAGATCTTACTTTTTACTGAACTAAACACAACTACAAGTTGATATGAAAAAGATTAACAGAAGAACACTAACAAATGAGCAAAACCCAAATACTTCGCATTAAGACTATTTCAGCCATTGGTAAATGTAGGAAAAGGTGATGAATTTCATTAATGATCAGACAGATGAAAATTAAAATCACAGGGAGATAACCGTGGCACCCCCAAATAAGTTGCATAAAATTTAAAATTTTGACAATATCAAGAGTTGACACAGGTGTGAAACGACACAACAACTGCAATACGCTGCTGAGCATATAAATTGCCATAGCCACTTTGGAAAACTGTTTAGCTGTGTCTATTATAATTAAACATTTCTACCCCAATGGCCCCACATACCCTTCCTAGCTATGCACTCAGCAGAAATGGTTATTTATATGATCCTAGAGGCCTGCTGAATGCTCGTGGTTATTTTATTCAAGATAGCCCCCAACTGAAAACAACCCAAATGTCCATCCACCATAGCCTGGATCAGTAAGTTGGGTGATACTCATACAACAGAACATTACACAGTAATGAGGAAGAACAAAGCACAGCCAGCTACTGGGACGACTTGCAGATGTCATATTCTCTGAGAGAAGGTGGGCACCAAAAGGCACATACTGCATGATTCCATTCATGTGTCTCTTGAAAGCCGGCAAGAGCAGGTGATGAAACTGAAAGAAAATGAGAAAGGACTGGGAGGGTTCAGAACCACCACCTTTGTGCAGAGGGTAGGGCATGAGCTAGGAGAGTCCTGGTGGGAACTCCTGGGGAGCGAAAAATGTTGTTTTTCACCTGGATGTTGCTTTTTGATAGATAGTTGAGCTGCACATTTTACTTTTCATGTGAGTTTCAGCCACATATAATGGTTTCTCTTTGCATTAAATTTCAAGTTAAAAAGAACTGAATCTTTCATTGCGCCCTGGGGACAGCAATGGGAAGGATCCTGGGGCTGGAATGGGATCCTTGGGGAAGAAAGTGGGACAGAATCACAGGAAACAGGATCAAGTCAGTGAAACCTCATTTCATCCGGGCTTTGGACACCTTATCCAGCTCTGACTTAGCATGCAGGAGAGGCGCATCAGCATGTCCGCTGACTGAAGAACGAACACACGTTATTCTCCACCTGATGGCCGCCTGCTATGGCTGTGCATTTGAGCCAGGAGGGTTGGCTCGGCTGTTGATGTGTGTGGTGAATTTTCAGGAAAATGAATAAGCAGAAGCCACAGCTCTGAGGCTTTGATGAGATCTCATTCAAAGCACATATACAGCATGAAGGACACAAGAATCTAATTCTTTGCCACTATATATGCTGATGCTGAAAACATTTATATGTCAACCGAACACATTTGTGTGTTGTATGTTGTTTGCAAAATTTTCCTATGGAAGCCTGCAGGAGGCAAGAGGCTGTGAAACTAGGAGGAACAGGTGGACCAGCAGGTGTACATGAAGAAAGCAAAGAAAGAGGCGTCCCCGGTTCCCATTGTGTGTGACCACAGCTCTTGAAAAGACCCAACAAAGCAGGCTCCCTGCTCTAGCAGCTGCCTCAATTGTGGCCACCCATCTGCCACCATCCCCACCTCCCTGACAACAAATCTCCCAGCAACACAGGCCTTGTCCTTGCCAGATGGGGGCAGGGGAGGGAGGTTGAAGGTCACTTGGCCACCTAGCCCGGGTACATAGATGGATGGGGGAGACTTCACAAGCAGGCCCTGGGCCACTCTGTCCTCTATATCTCACTCCACAAAATTGTCAATACAAAGGATAATGTATATTTCATATATACATACATGCTTTAGCTTTTTAAAATTTAAATAATGACAATGTGGAAGAAATTTCAAAGTAAAATTGTGCCTTTAGTAGGTCCCCAGTGTAGCCCCTTTGCTGTATATTTTAGGTTTCTTTCTTACTTCCTCCTAGCAAACTCTTTAAGAGCAAATAGCCAGAAATTCAGAGTCACACCAAATGGGATGGGAGTCCCAGCCTGGCTACTGCCCTGTGAGCTGGGACAAGTTCTTTCCCTCTCGGAAAGTTCTGCAGAGCGAATCCCCATCCTTCCGCCCTTCTACCATGGTTGAAGCCAGGGGAGGTCCACAAAGAAGAAGTTGTGCATTGCCTCTGGTACACTCGTCTCCTTGTCGTAAGGCAGAATCCATGCTGGCAGTGGAGAGGCGGGTAGCAGGATGTGCATGATATACTGGGAGGGTGAGAAGGGGAGGGATAACAGGAAAATCAATCAGCCTGCCGTGTAGGAGTGGGTAGCCTTGAGGTAGGGTGAAATGGAAGGCCTCTCTACACAAGAGCCCTGTGGGATAGAAAGGAAACCACCAGGCACTGGGGACCACAGGCTGTGAGCTGGTAGGGGCATGTGCAAATGTCACAGCTACTACCTAAGGAAAGAGAGGCACAGAAGGGCAAAGAAATGCACTCAAGACCACCTGGGAGCCAAGGGCCACTCTCCCAAAGAGGGAAGTTGCTGCCCAGTACCACTGAGAGGCAAAGATCCCTGGGTCTAATCTTCCTGACTCCAGGTGCCCTAGGGAAGGACTTGAACCAGGACTACAAAACGGTCCACAAACCATTTCTGCATGTTAGTATGTGAATGAAAGAATGAATGCAGGAGTGAGTGAGTGAATGAATGAAGACAGGAAAGAAGGGGATGTTCAGGCAGACAGGGAGCATGGAGAGTGACGCTGGAGGGAGGGGACCAGAGGGATGCTATGACAAGCTAGACTCAAGGGTGCCCCCCTTAACCTTGCCTCCTAGTGCCACCTATAAAATGCACCCACCAAGGACTCTCCCAGAGGGCTGCACCTCTTCTTGCTTCTAGGTCAGTTGTTGCCCATGGCCAGGGGGAGGCAAGGTGGGCTTTGAAGGCCACTTCCTTATTTGACCAGGATGTGACCAGGAGGAGTAGCTCCACCCACAGCACAGATGCCAGCCCTGCAACCTCTTGACTGCTGCTGGCTCTGGGACCAGTATCCAAACACAAGGCTGCACTGGGGTGACAGAAGATCCAAGCAGGGATTGAGGAGGGTCCTGCTTATAGCCAGAACTGAGTGTATAGGTTTGGGGGTGGCTGTACCCTGTGGCTTCAGACTCTCTCCTGATAAAGCTTCCCTAGCTTCTCTACTGCTCAGTCCAAGGATGGGAAAGTAGGGAGCTGGGCATTTCAGGACCCATCACATAAAAACAGATGGAAGAGGCCCCTCTTTTTAGCAACCAAGCTGCATGTACCTATTTCTCCCCCACCAGGAGCCAAAGCTCTAATAAACATCCGTTCACACCAGCCTGAAAATTCCTTAAATAAAGCAGCTACATTTTGGCATCCCCTGAGCTCAAAATACATGCTCCCTGGGTTTTTAATACCACACACACTCTGCATAATTTCAACCCGAGTGCATGGGCTGCGACTGCCTCCTCATGTGAATCACTGTTTGGGCTTCAGGGAAGCGGGAGAGCTTGGCAGGCTCCGTAGGTGTGTGGGGTCCCAGTGTCCAGTCCTGGTGGTTCTCCCCTCTAAGGAGGGAACAGTAGCCATAGTGAGACCCTCCAGCTGGTTTCCTGCGTCACTCCCTGTGTAGTGCCAGAGTTCTCACATCATGATGTACCCCTGCGTGGTCTGTAGTGGTATCCTCTCCACGAACTAGGCGAATCTCGCCTTCTCGCCCGCCATGAAGTCCTCCCTGTCCAGCTCCTGCAAACCACACCCATCTCCCACCATGCTGACTGGCTCTTACTGTGGTCCTGCCACATGAGCCTTCTACTCCTTAAGTACACTGAGCCTCACCCAACCCCATGGCCTTTGCACCTGCTGTCCCTCCTGCCAAGAGTGTCTCTTCTACCACCACCCCCAGATCTCCCAAGTGACTGCATCTTATCACTAGGATCTCAGTTCAAAAGTCAGCTCTTCCTGGAGGCCCCCAAACCTTGATCATTCTGGTAGCTTTTCTGTTCCTCCTCCCTCAGGCGTGGGTGATCTTAGCCCTCTGCTCTATTCTCATTAAGGACTTCCTGGAAGGTTTGTTCATTTATTGCTTTTCTTCTTACTCAATGACCAACATGAGGGCAATGCTCTTATCTGCCTTGTGCACAAATGGTTCCTTGGGGCCTCTCCAGCACATAGGTGGTGCTCAATAAATATCCGTTAAGCAAGTGAATGAGTGATTTCTCACAACGATGTTCAGCAAAGCTATGCCATTTTCCCTGCTTGAGAGATAAAAGCATTGATGCTAGAGAGTCAGTTACTTGCCCAAGGTCACCAGCATGTGTGTGAGGACCGTCCCCGACCCCTAGCTCCACAGCGGGTCCAAGCCTGGAGTCTAATACTGAGCCCAGCCTTGCTTTGCTGCTCAGTGAATGAACCTGGACAGGGACAGGAATGAGTCTGAATAACACTCTCCTAATTAGCCAGTGCAGGGGCACCAGGGAACTAGACGGGACTTTGATCACAGCCCACGGTGACAGGAAAAGAACCCCACCTATGGAGGCAATTGTGTCATTTGGGCCAGCAGCCTGGCAAAGAGCTCGCTGAGCCTGTTGTGTAAGTCAGGTTGTAATAGGGTGTCACTGACACCTTGAAAGGCTCTGGAATGAGAGAGCAAGGGGAGGAGCCTTTTTTGAAAATTTCAGGCCTGCTCCGAAAGCCTGTCACCCGCTAGGAGGAGTGGCAGCTCCCACGCTCAGGGCTCTGTTCTGCTACTGGCTCAGCAGGAGTCTCTCCTCCCATCCTCCCAGAAGCCCAAGGCTGTGGGTGGCAGGTGCTGTTTTGCATAGCATTAAGCTTAAGATGCGGTCCATTGCAAAATGCACCCTAACCCCGGGCACACAGAAATGGGATCTCAGGCTTTGGAGAATGGAGGAGATAGGAAATTGGTCCACCTTACAAAGACACTCATCTCAGACAGGCCCCTGTGCTGGTCGCCAAAGCACCCTCCACTCTGCTCAGGGTTGGTCCGTAACCTCTCTGCAGCTCTCCTGGGAGGTGTGCACCCCCCAGGCCAGTATGTAAGCTATCGCTGGTCCTGGAAGCCCTCTCTGACTCAGCCAGATCCACCCCCCACTTTGGCCCCCCACCCCAGCTCTGTGGTCTGTAGGTGGAGTTTTGTTTGCCATGTGGCTCTGGAAGGGATTTGTAAATTCTTCTAGGGTAGTGACTGAGACTTGTCCCTCTTGTCAGTCAGTTGTGACATACACAGGGTCACTCAGTGGGGCTCCTTCTCCCAGTGCCAGGGACTTTCAGTCTACCATGAGCACAAGAATCACCAGCAGCAGTGTCCCTGAAATGTAGACTCATGGCCCTGGTCCTTTGAGTCCCTAATTCTGCAGGTCTGGGAGAAGCCTGGGAATATGCATTTGATAGCCCCATAGTGATTCTTTTGTAGGAGATCGTATGGGCTGGAGGTATAGCTCAGTGGCACAGGGCCTCCCTGGGGATAGTGTAAAGGGTATTGTGAGACATTCCACTTCGAGTCACCCTGACCTTCAAGATGGCCCCAAGGGAGTCTCTGCCCTAGGAGGTGCTGGGTCAGAGCCCATCTGGTTGTAAGATGGAGAAATAAAACCAGAAGTACCTCTGCCACAGATCTTCGTGGGCATACAGCACAATCCCTCCTAGGCCAGTTGGCCTTTGTATTTCCACTTGTGTCCAGTGGAAATACCAGTCCTATTGCCCTCTCCCCTGGAGCACTGCTTGTTATAGGTAGATTCTCCATCCCTCCTTGTGAGGCCAATGTACAGGCACAGGGCACAGCAGGGTTGTCCATCCCTCTGCATTGCCCAGGAGGACTTGGGGGGAGCGAAAGAGAAGGGTCACAAGGAAGGGGGGGGAGCAAGGGAGGGAGAGAGAGAACACCTCTGTGCAAGGGAGCGGCTCCATGTTGGGCTTCCAGGCTAGCTTTGGTAGGAGGTTCAGGGCGCGCAGCGCATATGTGTAAGTCCTTGGCACTTAATGCCTGGTGGTTGCCTAGTGGCCTATCGAAAGGTCAGGGAGCTGGATCTCCTTCCTGAGCATTCCTTTTGACAATCTTGCTGCATGTTCTCATGGCTTCTCACACATGCTTTACTCCATCTTAGGCAATTTCGTGTCACTGGGACAAAATACCTGGCTCCTGTAATTTAGCAGGTGAGGTTCAGTGTGGCTCACACGTCAGCCCCCAGTTGGCCGGTGCCAATGCAGGACAGTATGGCAGAGGGGCATCACAGAGGAAAAGCAGAGAGAATGAAGGGAGGAGCCAGGGGCCGGACACAGCACTCCAGGCCACACTCCCAGGTCCTTACCTCCTACCACTTCTGACCAGACCCCGCCCCTAGAATCCAGTCACCTTCCTAAAGCCCCAGGTCCATGCATACAAGGACCTTGGGCAGCAATAGTTAAACCTCTAGAGCTTTCAATGATAACAAACAGCCAGCTGTGGGACATGCGCCATAGGTTCCTCACCTCTGTTCCTAGGGGCCATCTAGACTTAAGCCGTAGCATGCCCTAAACCTGAGGTTAGTGCCGGCTGCTGAAAGCCCAAGGCCAAGGAGGTTTGCATGCTCCTCGGAGGAAAATGGGGAGCCATGGAGGGATTCTGAGCAAGAGGTTAATGAATCGGAAAAAATAGAGAACTGCAAGGAGGCTGCCACAGCCCTTCACCCAGGACCCAGCTCTTAGAGCACCCACCTGTAAACTCAGGCAGATCACTGCCATTGGACCTATGACCCAGCAAAGCCAGGGCAGTGGGAGGCTAAGTACATGCATTTGCAGTTTCTTTACACTCTGCCTGGAAGGACAAGTGCGGCCTATGACCAATGGCAGGGCTGAGAGGTCTGTCTTCTAAGTGTCCCTCTGTTCTCGCTCCACTTCCAGGAGGCCTCTTTGCTCTTCTCCTTCCAGTTCATACCTCTATAAAATAGGTATCAAAATAAATCCTGTTTGTTGGGCTGGCTTGGAGGTGCTGAGGAAGACACAGGTATGCTTCCCCCTCCCCCCCACCCAAATGCAGAAAGTGGCCTGTGTGTGCTAGGGTTAGAGAGGGACCACATCGAGGGTGCTGGCAGAAAGAACGAGAGGGGCCAATATTTCTGTCAGTCTCTCAGTGAGTCAGAGGCACCTGTGGACAGAGACACTATCGGACATCGACTGTCCTCCAGTCTGCCTTGTGTGGCGGTTGACCCTGACGGGGGCAGCACATCTGAGTGTGGAGAGCTATGCACAGCACCTCTGCTCACCACAGCCTTTTCTCCCTTTAGCACCTAGTCTTCCTTTTCTTTGAATGTTAAAGAAAAAGAAACAAAAACAAAATTCCAAAACAATATAATAGAAGAGTCACAGTGGTTGCTACATTGTGTGTTATCTTTAAATTAGTTACTCAGAGTATGAGATAACAGCATTTAATTATCTAAACAATATTAATACAGGCCTATCTTTTCAATGAACTGAGTGAGATTAGTAGTATAACTATCCTAACTTTATATCTGTCTGTCTGTCTATCTCCTTTTGCTTTTCCCTAATTGTCTTTTTTCCCATTGCCTGAAACCAGTTTATCTTTCTTTTTGAAGTCTCTTTCCATTTTAGAATATCTATTATACACTGTAAATCACATTTACTCTCTTGGTTTCTCATGCCAGGGAGACAACATGCTGTTTACACATTTGCTTCTGGCTTATTTCACTTAATGAGTGTGAACTCAAGTTGCGTCATTTACCTATAAAAATCTCCAGTTTAGCACTCTTTATGGCTGAGTAATGCTCCCTTGTATAAAAATATCAAATTTTTTAAAATCCATTCCTTGGTTAATGGGTATTTGAGCTGTTTCCAGGATCTAGCTATTACAAATTGTGCTGCTATAAACATGAATGCACATAGATCACTGTGATATGTTTTTAATTCTTCTGGGAAGATACTCAGAAGGGGAATAGCTGGGTTGAATGGGACCTCAAATCATAGTTTTTTGAGGAGTCTCCACACTGACCTCCACAGTGGTTGCACCAGTCTATGCTCCCACCAACAGTGGAGAAGAGTTCTTTTTTCCCCAACAGACCCTCCAGCCTTTGTTATTGGTTGATTTTTTTGATTATATCCATTCTTTCTGGGATAGAATCTGGGATAAGATAGAATCTCAGTGTTGTCTTAATTAGCATCTCTTGAATGACCAGTGATATTGAACTTTTTTGTTCATATATTTATTTGCTGTTTATTTTTCTTCACCTGAGAAGTATGTATTCATATCAGGTGTCTATTCCGTAAATTAGGGAAGCCTGATTTTTTTTCTAGGTTCTTTATACATTCTCAGTAGTAAACCTTTGTCTGAGGAATATCTGGAAAACATTTTTTCCCATATTGTGGGTTGTCTCTTCTCTCTGTTGGTGGTTTCTCTTGCTGGGCAAAAGCTCTTTAGTAGAATGAGATCCCAGCTGTTGACTCTTTGTGATAACTCCTGTGCAATTGGGGTTTTATTCAGCCTTTGCCTATACCCAAGTCTTCAAGAGTTTTTGCCTATGTATCTCCCAGAAGATTTAATATTTCTGTCTTAATATTTAGATCTTTAGTCCACTTCAAATTCAGTTTCATGCATAGTGAAAGACATGGGTCCAATTTTAATCTTCAACATAGTTCTTCACGTTTTTCACATAAATCTTATCATATATATATATATATATATATATATATATATATATAT
>PVKN010039233.1:0-10916 GCA_004027915.1 Capromys pilorides | reverse complement strand
TATGAAGTTATTTCTCTCCCATGCATCTATTTTGTTGCTTTTTCATTGGTTTATTATATATTGAAGACATTTTCTTGTAAGATTTGACAGCTTCTCTAATACATCTCAACTAATGACATCTGACTTTTTGTTTCTTCTACAGGTTTTCGAAAAATAAGTTTAGATGACCTTCGGAAGGCGTACATCGTCAAGGATGTTCAGCAGTACATTCTCCACCGTTTAGATCAAGAAGAGGCTTTGCGACAACACCTCACAAAGGAAACTGCGGAAATGTTAAATCAACTGCACATTAAAAGCAGTGGATGCTTTCTTTATCTAGAACGAGTTTTAGATGGAGTTGTAGAAAATTTTATTATGTTAAGAGAGATTCGTGATATCCCAGGAACTCTAAATGGTCTCTATCTCTGGCTTTGCCAAAGACTTTTTGTAAGAAAACAGTTTGCAAAAGTTCAGCCGATTTTGAACGTGATTCTTGCAGCCTGCAGACCTTTGACAATAACGGAATTGTATCATGCAGTATGGACCAAAAATATGTCCTTAACCTTGGAAGACTTTCAACGTAAATTAGATGTCCTCTCCAAACTTCTTGTTGATGGGCTAGGAAACACTAAAATACTCTTCCACTATAGTTTTGCAGAGTGGCTTCTCGATGTGAAACACTGCACTCAGAAGTATTTGTGTAATGCAGCTGAAGGACACAGAATGCTGGCTATGAGTTATACCTGTCAAGCAAAGAATTTAACACCATTGGAAGCACAAGAATTTGCTTTGCACTTAATTAATTCAAACTTACAATTAGAGACAGCTGAGTTAGCCCTGTGGATGATATGGAATGGTGCACCTGTTAGAGACTCTCTGTCTACTTTAATTCCCAAGGAACAAGAAGTACTGCAGCTGTTGGTTAAAGCTGGTGCTCACGTCAACAGTGAAGATGACCGCACATCATGCATTGTCCGACAAGCCTTGGAGAGAGAGGATTCCATTCGGACATTATTAGATAATGGAGCTTCAGTAAATCAATGTGATTCAAATGGGAGAACTTTATTGGCTAACGCTGCCTACAGTGGCAATCTTGATGTGGTGAATTTGCTTGTCTCTAGGGGAGCAGATTTAGAAATAGAAGATGCTCATGGACATACACCACTCACCCTAGCTGCTAGACAAGGACATACCAAGGTGGTTAATTGTTTGATTGGGTGTGGAGCAAATATTAATCATACTGATCAAGATGGTTGGACAGCATTGCGATCCGCTGCCTGGGGTGGGCACACTGAGGTTGTTTCTGCACTACTTTATGCTGGCGTAAAGGTAGATTGTGCAGATGCTGACAGTCGCACAGCTTTGAGAGCTGCAGCGTGGGGAGGCCACGAGGACATTGTACTGAATTTGCTGCAGCACGGTGCTGAAGTTAACAAAGCTGATAATGAAGGGAGAACTGCTTTGATAGCAGCAGCGTACATGGGACATAGAGAGATTGTGGAACACCTACTGGACCATGGCGCGGAAGTAAATCATGAAGATGTTGATGGCAGGACTGCACTGTCTGTAGCTGCACTTTGTGTACCTGCGAGTAAAGGGCATGCATCAGTTGTTAGCCTCTTGATCGACCGAGGTGCGGAAGTAGATCATTGTGATAAAGATGGCATGACCCCACTGCTGGTAGCTGCCTATGAGGGACATGTCGATGTGGTTGACTTGCTTCTAGAAGGAGGAGCAGATGTGGATCACACAGATAACAATGGCCGAACACCGCTGTTAGCAGCTGCTTCTATGGGTCATGCTTCAGTAGTGAACACACTTTTGTTCTGGGGTGCAGCTGTGGATAGCATTGATAGTGAAGGTAGGACAGTCCTCAGCATAGCTTCAGCACAAGGAAATGTTGAGGTGGTACGCACTCTCCTAGACAGAGGGTTAGATGAAAATCACCGAGATGATGCTGGGTGGACGCCTTTGCACATGGCAGCTTTTGAAGGCCACAGGTTAATATGTGAAGCACTTATTGAACAAGGTGCTAGAACAAATGAGATTGACAATGATGGTCGCATCCCTTTCATCTTAGCTTCACAAGAGGGTCATTATGATTGTGTTCAGATACTATTAGAAAACAAATCCAACGTTGATCAGAGAGGTTATGATGGAAGAAATGCACTGCGGGTCGCTGCTTTGGAAGGACACAGAGACATTGTTGAACTGCTTTTCAGCCATGGAGCTGATGTGAATTATAAAGATGCTGATGGGAGGCCCACACTTTATATCCTGGCCTTAGAAAACCAGCTTACAATGGCAGAATATTTTTTAGAAAATGGTGCAAATGTAGAAGCAAGTGATGCTGAAGGAAGGACCGCACTTCATGTTTCCTGCTGGCAAGGCCACATGGAAATGGTCCAGGTGCTGATCGCCTACCATGCCGACGTCAATGCTGCAGACAACGAAAAGCGCTCTGCTTTGCAGTCTGCAGCCTGGCAGGGCCACATGAAAGTGGTTCAGCTTCTAATTGAGCATGGTGCCGTAGTGGACCACACGTGTAATCAAGGTGCAACTGCACTCTGTATTGCAGCCCAGGAAGGACACATCGATGTTGTACAGGTGTTACTAGAGCACGGTGCTGATCCAAACCATGCTGATCAATTTGGACGCACTGCTATGCGTGTTGCAGCCAAAAATGGACATTCTCAAATAATTAAGTTATTAGAAAAATATGGTGCATCTAGCTTGAATGGCTGTTCTCCCTCACCTGTTCACACAATGGAACAAAAACCTCTACAATCAGTGTCATCAAAAATGCAGTCACTGACTATTAAATCAAATAGCTCTGGCAGTACCGGCGGAGGGGACATGCAACCTTCACTCCGTGGCTTACCTAACGGACCAGCGCATGCATTCAGTTCTCCATCTGAATCTCCAGATTCTACTGTTGATAGGCAGAAGTCCTCACTGTCAAATAATTCCCTGAAAAGCTCAAAAAATTCGTCTTTGAGAACTACTTCATCCACAGCAACAGCTCAAACAGTGCCAATTGATAGCTTTCATAACTTGTCGTTTACAGAACAAATTCAGCAGCACTCGTTGCCACGCAGCAGAAGTCGACAGTCAATTGTTTCCCCATCTTCCACAACGCAATCCTTAGGACAAAGTCATAATTCACCAAGTAGTGAGTTTGAGTGGAGTCAAGTGAAGCCCAGTTTGAAATCCACTAAAGCAAGTAAAGGGGGAAAATCAGAAAATTCTGGCAAATCTGGGTCAGCTGGGAAAAAAGCTAAACAAAGTAATTCCTCACAGCCAAAGGTCTTAGAATATGAGATGACTCAGTTTGATAAAAGACCTGTTGCCAAATCTGGGACTAGTGCACCACCTAAACAAGTACCTGCAGAGTCCCAGTGCAAAATCACACCGTCTGCTCAGCAGGAAGTGGGCCGACCTCAGCAGCAGTTGCTCCTTCACCAACAAAGTGGGGAGCAGAAGAAGAGAAATGGCATAATGACAAACCCAAACTACCATCTTCAGAGCAATCAGGTTTTCCTCGGTAGGGTTTCAGTTCCTCGAACAATACAGGACAGAGGGCCTCAGGAAGTGTTGGAAGGGTACCCTTCCTCAGAGACAGAATTAAGCCTTAAGCAAGCCCTGAAACTGCAGATAGAGGGTTCTGACCCGAGCTTCAACTATAAGAAGGAAACACCGCTATGAAAGGTAATATTCCACCAGTATTCAGAGTAGCCTATCAGAAGCATAGTTCCCTGTCTTTGGGGTGCTACGTGGCTGATTCCCTCATCTAACGTCTAGCTCATCTTCCAGCCAGAGTTCTCTTCCGTAGCACCCTTTTAAATTTGAATTCTCCCAGCTCTGGCACTCCTTTCTTTTTCTCTTCTTGAGATCTAAAGCAGTTACTATTTAAGATACTTCGTTTTATCTACCATGTTCACTTGTCTAACCTGACTGTAGTGTAAGCTTGTACTAGTAAAAATTTTTGTTGTGTGAAATTCTGCACACTGAAATAGTGTTTGAACCTATGGTAATGTCTTAGTGAAAATATGCTGGATAAGTGCATTAATAAATGATTTTTTAAAAAAATGTATTTGGTACAGGGTCTCACTACACAGCTCAGACTTGCAGTGATTCTCCAGTTTACAGTCTCCCCAGCACTGGGATTGCAGGTGTGTGCCGCCATACCAGGACTTGGTGGCTGGCTCAGCACGCCTAGGGGTGGGGCCAGGACAGCATGTGGTGCTGCACATGTATTATATTCAGACAAGATAGTAGATTTTTATTAAATAAAAATTTTGTATTTCCTCATCACAAAGGATAGTTTACTAATTATATAATGGAAAAGTAGTGCAAAAGAAGATGAGGACATCTTTATATATTATGCATACTTTTGCACATTTCCCATATTGGAGAAATACCTGAGAATTTTTAAATAAGAATTTATGCTGAGAGTGTGTTATTTGTACTGGGGATAAATCCTACTTTGCTTAATCATTTTTCTTTTAGCAAAGTTGTACTTCTAAGCATACTGTCAGCTGTCTTTTTTGCTTATCTTTAAGGTTATCCTTTAGGGGCATGGTATGTGAAACACCACTCTGTAAACAAATTCTCCTTCTCTTCCAGTTATAAACAGCTTTCAGTGTGAGTTCATGGATAAGCAATAAATGTCAGTTAAAAATAATTTATATGAAATAGTTTATTTATTCTCCCATGTCACTTACTTTAAAAATATTTAGGTCTGATGTTACAACTCTCAACTCATAGGCTATCTTTTGTAAAGATAATGTGTAAATATGTATGAAACAGAAAACACATGCATTCAGGTCAGTTAGCATTTTGTGGAATCTTTAAAAGTGACTTCTAGTTAAATAATGAATCTCTAATAAACAAGTTTCTTAAATTTGTGCTTTGTGTGATAAACACTTAGATGAATGGATATGCGTACTCTTGTATCATGTCTTAAAATTATATGCAGTTATATAGTAAAATGTAACAATTGTGCTTTTTTTTTTTTTTTTTTTTTTTTTAGTATCCTGTTTTGTGAAACAGAAGACATTGTAATTTGGAGTGGTTCTTCAGCTACTGGATGAAAATGTAAAATGCCTATTGATTTGCTGAAAAAAAAAAAGCGAAGAATGTGATATCTTCAGTACAGATAATTGCTGTCATGTGCCTAAAGAGTAAGGCTGCCTTCTCAGTGTAACCCTCTGTGCTTAAAAAATTTCATTTTTTGTGCTTTGTATTCTCAACACAGAATAAGCACTTTGAAAAAACAAATGCAGTGTATGCTGCAGTTCCCCAATAAAGCTGAAAAATTTTTGAGTAAAGTATTTTAAGTTAAGATTTGATAAATGTGCATGTGCCATGGTCAAATATATATGAAAAGGCAGTGTTCCTTGTATTTATGTTTTTTTCTTTTTGTGGCAGAAGAAACTTATGTGTAGTGTTGCAGTCACATTTGGATTGTAGTGTGTGGCCTGTTTCTTGTTGCTCAATAAAATAAATCTTAAACCTGTTTTATGTTCACTACACCTTAAGCATTGGCTAAAAATGAGTTTCTATACAAATGCCACATTGTTAAAAAAAAATGATGGTTTCTTGACAGATTTTCAAAAAATAGTAATTTCTGTTAGTAGGGAACTGCTTTAAGTAGTGTAAATCTGGATTTTCCTGGTAGAATTACTCCTCATCTCTGGATAAAAGTGTCAAAACAAGCAAACAGCCAGCCTGTAGGCAGAACAGAGTTCCATTGCCTTCACTGGGAAGCAGTTTCACTCAGTTGTCGTTCCACCTCCAAGAAGACAGATAGTCATTCCTGAGGCATGAATATTCTCAGGGAAAAAGCCATGCCTCAGCCACATGTGTGTGCAGAGGGAGATGCGCCTGTCTACCTGAGGGTAGAGTTTTGATCCCTGAACTATTCATTGACTGCCCTTAGCTCTTCCTTATAGCTTAGTAAACTGTAATTTATCAGTGTAAACATTAACTCTGGCTTCTCTCGGCTGTTTCTACTTGTAAATCACTGCATGACCAAAACAGCCCCCTGAAAATCAATTGGTTAAATGTAACGGTTCAGTTGAATGAATATTCTTGATGAATGTACTATGTGCTGTCCTTCACAGGTGACACCACTAGCCCATTAGTCATAGCACACATGTATTTTTAACTGTTATTTGACAAGTGATAGATTTGCACTTTTCTGTCCACATACTCTTTCCTGTTTTCTTCTTTGGGCAGTGGCATGGGGAGTGGCTAGGTGCTAAGGCGAAAGAAGAACCAGTGACCAAGGAAACCGTACATGGTTCAAATGACCATGTGACTCACTGCCCTGGCCTCCTAAATGTGCTTTAAATGAGTGAGCTTAGATGGGTCCCATGTATGTTTAGAAAGACTAACAATGATTTAGAAGCCAAGGTGTGGATTTGATCTTTGGATGAGCCCTGACAGTCTTACAGACCCTGTAGATTCTGTTCTGTCCATGTGCTGTTGATAAGGAGGAATGAAGGAAAGAGGATTTGGAGATTCAGCACAAAACCATTGCTACTACTGAAAACTCTTTAAATATGTCTTAGTAACAGAGGGAGGTCAGTAATGTCATCGTATATGAAGGACACATGTAATGCTTTGTTAATGGTCGTAGAAATGTGTAATTGGTTGTGATAAATGTTTCTCACTTGAACCTTTATGTGAGACTTTTCGCTTTTGTTTTTTGAAGTCAGCAAAACTTGTTTTGTCTATGTCATCTGTAAGTCATAATCAGGACAAACGGTTACGTTGACCAGTTCAACCAAAATTAAGGTGACATGGCAATATTGATAGCTCAAATGTGAATGTTTCAAGTATTGAATTCTTGTCCCTATGGGACATTTATTAAATACACTTAATAGGACTCTTGCAAAGTAGCCTTGAAGTGTTAGCATCTCTCTTGCTAAATATGAACACATACTCGTAGAACCAACTTTACTCACCTCTCAGATACAGTACATTTACATTACTGTAGAGGATGAAGGTCTAGTTTCTTATTAGGTGTATTTTTTCCTTAGAAAAAGAACCCTGAAAGCTGCCAGTTTTTCTATTAACCTTGAATTATTGAAATTGTATTTATTTAATTTTATTGTTTTTACAAAATTGCACCTTGTGGCCAAAGGGCGAAGATACGACTCTGCATTAGGGATTTATGTTTTCAAAGAGATAAATGTTTTCATAGCCCTTCTTTATATGCTTGGAACAGTCAGTAGGAAGAGAGGCTGTTGGAAAAGTATGATTTTCATAACTATTTCTCTGGGTGTTTTTATATAACTTATGTTTTAAAACAGAACAAAAGTGACTTTCAGTTAGAATAAAGATAGGGGTGCTGGAAATGCCCTGCTTTGCTTTCTTGTTCCTGTGGGGGATTACCATGACTAAAAGATGGCTTCTGCTCCATTAAAAAAAAAAAAATAGTCCCCCAAATAGAAAACTCCTAAATAGCTATTTTTGAAATTAAAATGTTTAAATTTTGTAAATCAGCTGTTGCCACTACACAACTTAGGATGCCATGTGCTTACAACATTTTTATAACATTCCATCGTCCCCATTCCCTACAAGTCATGATTTGGTAATAAGAGAGGTTATAAAAATATGACATGAAAAATAAAAATTGGATATTCTAGGCAAGGCTTGGGGAGGAAAACTGAGCAGAAATCAGTGTACTGCAGTGCGCAGCCAGTAACTTTTGTCCCCATTCCCGCGCCCGCTCCAACCAGAACGCTCACCAAAAAATAGTCACTACGTGTAACAGACGAGAATAAATGCTTTTCTTCATGTTGTTTTGGCTATGCAAATGTTTGTTTTGCTTACTGTCCCCACTTACACTCCCAGCAGTGTAGTTGCAAGCATATGCTTTCTTTTTATTTCTCCCTTGGTTTGGGTATGTAAATAGCCTAAAATGTACATTGAATTTCACATTGTAAAAGTTTTATTTTATTCCTTGTATTATATTACGCAAAATCCCTATGTATATGAAAGTGCATAATAAATATA
The DNA here is from genome assembly GCA_004027915.1 of Capromys pilorides. Classification (NCBI taxonomy): domain Eukaryota; kingdom Metazoa; phylum Chordata; class Mammalia; order Rodentia; family Capromyidae; genus Capromys; species Capromys pilorides. Next base: position 2,912 of record PVKN010039233.1, on the reverse strand, counting down.
TTTGCTTTACAGAAAAAAATCTTGTTTTAATTTTCTTCTTGAACTGGTGGAGCATATATGATATACTTAAAAAGAACAGTCGTATTAATGTTCTTTAGAAAACACTGAGCAAATGAATTTGCAAACATTTTGCCCAGCAAAAGAAGTAAAGCACTGTTCACACAAAGGTCTAAAAACAGATTTAGGCTTTAAATCTTTATGAACCTTGCATAAGGACTGGCCGTCCTTTATCTCCCTGACTGATTGCATACTATGTCATATTTCAGGCCATTGAAAATATCAGTAATCCAATTAATTATGTCTCTGTGTGCTCTTTGATTATCAGAATAGTACAAAAATCTTTATATTGATGTTTTTTGTTTTTGTTTTTGTTTTTTGTTTTTGTTTTTTGTATTTTTTTATTTTAGAGTTTTCCTGAAAACATGATTTTCTGAATAAAATGTATTCTTTGTTCAGGAAATAAGTCTTTCTTCACAACCTTCATCCCCCCCTCTCAAAACAATAGAGATATACGCCAGGGCCAACAGGTACCAAAATTTGTCTCTTGCTGAGACAAAATACTAGACACCCAGAGTTAAAGTAGGAAAAGTTTATTTTAAGTTCACAGTCTAGAGGATTCAGTGCAGTCTGCTGGCTCCAAGGGACGGGCTCGTGGCAGAGGAGAAACAGTGCATGGCAGGGCAGGCAGGAAGCAGCAGGCGGCCTTCGGAAGCCTCACCCTGCACAGATGCTCCATCCACAGTACAGGATTTTGCTCTGTGCTTCCCCACACAGTGTGGGCCTTCCCATGACCCATACTTAAAGCAACACTAAACCAATGAGGAAACATCCAATTACCACACATCTAGATCTAACCACCTCCTAAAAGCCCCAGCTGTGAGCACATGAGGTTTTGGGGGGACATTAAATCCCAACCATGGCACTCCATACATACTGATATTCCCTTGAGAAGTTTCTAGAAAGATCAAGTATTTTCTGTTTAGTAACCTCATAATGGTTTCTTCAGCAATTTCCTGTATAAATTTGTGGAGTTAATCTTAGAATGTTGTCATAATCTTTAGAAGGCCACTGTGGACTTAAAGCTTACATTTATTCTCTGTCTATGCACGTGAATATTGACAAAGTGGTGTGTCCTGATGAAGCCATTGCTGCATATTTAATGAGTCAGGTACATCCATTGCTTTGTACACGTATATTGAGCCTTAACATAGAAAAGTATTCAAGACTAAATTGCTGTGGTGTACAGTTTCACAAACAGTATAGCTATCACCTGCATTGAGGTATAGGCTATAACTTTAACCTCAGAAAACTTCCTAGCCACTTCTAGACTCCACCCTCAAAAAGGAAAGCATTGTTTTACACAGATTAGTATTGAGGGTTTTTTTTTTTTTTTTTTTTAAGTATCAATTTTTTTATTCTGGTTTCTTCCTTTGTAATAACATTTTTATGATATTCCTATACACTGCAGCCATGGCTCACTCTCTTTCACTGCTATGTAGTACAGTTTTGTTTGTCCTTTTAAAAATGATGCAGTGAGGGTTCGATCCCTGGCTCCACATGCTGCGCTGGCCCCCCTTTCAGCACGCTGAGCCGGCGGTGGAGTCGGCATGGTGGTGCAAGCCTATGATCCCAGCACTTGAGAGGCAGGAAACAGGAGGATCACTGTGCTAGAGCTGTGTAGTGAGACCCTACACACAAAGAGAAAAAAATTATGCAGTATTTCATTCTGTGAATGAACGTGGCATAATCTTGAAAATACATTTTTCACATAATAGACATTTGGATATTTCTGAGTTTTGGCTTTTAAGATGGAGCCCCCCAATTCAGTTTAATACATATTTTTGCTATCAATACATATTTTTTTCTTTTACTTTTTTTTTTCCTGAGACTGGGGCTTATTTTGTGGTGTAGATTGGCCTTGAACTCACTCTGTAGCCCAGGCTGGCATTGCATTTGCACAGAAATCTTCCTGCCCCAGGTTACCGAGTGCTGGGATGACACTACCACACACAGCTGGCGTGCATGTCTGTTAATAAAATAAAAATTACTGGACCTAGGGTGCATCAGCTTTAGCAGACAGCACCAGTGTTCTAGAGTGGCGTTATCAGTTTCATTGCCTACTCCATGTGCATAAAGATCTTTGGTCTGCATTTTGGCAACATTTGTTCTTAAGTTTTCTTCTTTGCTTTCATTCTGTTTCATTTGTACTTATACTTCATTTAGTCTGAATTTCTACTTCTCAGAGAATTAGTCACCGCATATATAATTTTATATTTTGATTTCTGTCAGGGAGAAATTCATACTTTTTCTTGTTAGGGTTCTTGGTTTGTAGAAAGTCTTCAACATTTTGTACAGATGTGCCTTATATAGCATACCCAATGCAAATACCTCGGGCTCTAGACTTTCACTCGTAATGTTATACCTGAGTGGGCATACATTCTTATTTAGCAAAGGCTAATTTTTTTTCCTAGTTATGTTTTCTATGTTACTTATAAATTTTTGTCTTCACAAAGTACTGATAATATTCTCTTATGTTTCCCCGTAATAGCTTTTCTGTTTCACTTTAATTTCTAAACTAATCTAGCACTAGGTATTGAGAAATTTTGTGTTTCTCACAACATGTGAGTAGCACCTTTGTTTTAAATCAGACGCTGCTGTGCTTTTTTTTAGTTCTTGAAATAATATACCCAATTGACTTCATAGTGTCATATGTTTCAATATGTTAACTTCTCTTTTATGTCTATGAAACTTAAAATTTTCAATTACTTTAAAAATAGAGATATTAGTTGCAATAATAATAACTTGGGATAGTAATACCTGAGCTATTACTTTGGATTACCATGAATCTACATGATACATCCACTTTGTGGTGGATGAATTGATTGAGCTTTTCAGAATTGCAGTCAATGAGG